>OZ038390.1:8792014-8832329 GCA_964036045.1 Eutreptiella sp. 'Long Island Sound 2002'
CCCCTCTCCCCTTAAATTTAGCTAACAAGCAACAACAAGCAACAACAAGCAACAACAAGCAACAACACGTCTCCTTGCCGTTTTGGCCATTGCTCCGTCCCAACGCTTCGGATCATTTGCCCATGTAGCCATCTTGGAGCCTAGGTGGTGGCCTTGCCAAATCCAAGTTTTGAGCCGAAAACTCACCGGTGGCGGCCCGGGGCGGTGGCGCCAAGTCGGGAGGTGCCCTCCCAAATCTGCGCAGTTTTGGGCCAAAAACAGCCATTTTTCGCCCAAAACAGCCCTAGTAAGGGTTCAAAACAGCCAAACGAAGGCAAACGGCTGCTACACTCCACGTGCGGCTTGACTTTCTCGTGACCAAGGGACCTTTGGTGCCCTCTAACTCCACGATATGTCTGAGAAACGGCCCAAAAAGGCGCCAAAAAGCCCCAAAATCTGCGCAATGTGCACCAGCACCCCGAAACCAAGAACGGGCCGTATCTTGGGCTACGTGGCTCAAAAACGAATTCCGAGAGCACCTAGTCCACCCGCAACCCCCCACTTTTTATGGTTTCCAAGCCTCACAATCGCCCAACAAGACACGTAGACCCCCGTACCAGTGGTCACTTGGTGCAGCCGGAGGGCCGGCCAGCCCATGCACAGTGGGGGCCACCGGTGGGTCCACCAGGGTCCCCAGGGCAAAAAAAATCATTTTTTTCAAAGTTGTTCCTAGACCACTTGGGATGCTCAAAGAAGTGTTTTTGGGCCATTTTGAGCCCGTGGTGGCGCGTTTTGGGCCATGGAAAATCCCAAAATGCCTTGAAAATTGGCCGTTTTGGGACCAACAATGGGTCAAAAATGGGTCAAAAACGCGTTTTTCCAAAAATGATCCTGGACCATTTATGATGCTCAAACAAGTGGTTTTAGCCCATTTTGAGCCCGTGGCGACGGGTTTGGGCTCCTGCAAACTCCCAAAATGCCTTGAAAATGGGCCATTTTGGGACCAAAAATGGGTCAAAAATGGGTCAAAAACGCGTTTTTCCAAAAGTGATCCCGGACCATTTGGGATGCTCAAACAAGTGTTTTTAGCCCGTTCAGAGCCCGTTTTGACCGAGTTTAGCCCCTTCCACCACATATATGCACCACTTTGTGCCCTTCGCACGTACCTTAGAGCCGTGTGGTGGAGCCACCTAGAGTTGGGAGAGGGGTGTAGATTAGAGGATATATATATATATATATATATTAGTGTCAGCGCGAGTGTACCCCAAAAACGCCAAATGGCCACTTCTGATTTTCTCCCCGCGCTTGGCGAAGGCAGGGGTGAGGTAGCCACTTTCGATTTTGTTCCCCTTTGTTGGGGATTTCCGAGAATGCATGAGTGACGTAGCATTTCCGCTCTCTTTTGGGCCCCCGAGAAGGCAGGGGTGAGGCAGCCACTTCTGATTTTGTTCCCCTTTGTTGGGGACCCCCGAGCGTGCAGGGGTGACGTGGCATTTCCGCCCTCTTTTGGGCCCCCGAGAAGGCAAGAATTTTGAATGATCCCGTCGTCCAACCGCTTGGGCAGTTCCTAACAACGAGCAATTGTTGACAAAAAAGTGTGCCGAGGATTTGCAAGTTGCACACCCTTCGGTATCGTGCGAACGGTTGTGAGACAAGAACAACTACCAAGAGGCCGAAGAGATCCGTGTTGTGGCGGTGGTTACCTTTGGCATTGGTGATGCTACAAGTGTGCGTGCTGTGCAGGACTAGTTTGCTCAGCGCCGCTTGCAGCAATTTGCAAAAGCCAAGGAGCGCCTCAAACGGCGTTGTGGTATGGTTACCCTTGGAGTGAAGGGTGAGGTGGAATGTTTGCTCCGGCAAGTACCAGGTTGTTTGGGGTTGAATTGGCAATGCATTGTTGCAAATTTGAAGCGGTTGCCGACTTGTTTGGACTTGAGTGCCTCTGGCTCTAAAGATGAGCTCATGCAACGTGTGTATAGTCACGCCGATTCCCTTCGTGTGTATATATGTCTTCCTACGGACAGTGCATCCGTGCCTGAGGAACCCATGGCTGATGAAGACGAAGGCGAAAATGAACGCATTGTTTGTGTTCATTGCCTTAGTGGTGTTGCATCCGAGGGCAATGATGTCAGCAATTGTGAAGGTGCACATTTTGCCATGATTGGATGGCATCAGTTGTGGTTGAGTCCACCCTTGCACGAGGTTCTTGCTGGTTGCTAGTTGTGTGCTGGTTGTGCCCAGAGTGTGTCTCTGCATGGAGTGGTCCGGGTAGCCGCTTGGCTGACCCTGACTATGCTCCTTCAAGGGCTTCAACGAAGGCATCCGCTACCTCCGGTTCTATTTCGACCTCCAACTGGGACTCAAGGTCCAACTCCGACTCCAGCTCTTCCTCAGACTCCAACTCTTGCCTCTTGCTCTGACTGTGATTGTGACTGAACTCTAACACTGACTAGGTCATTTGGTTCTCATGTGAAGCCTTGGTGGGGCGCTACACACATGTGTAGCTGGAATGGACAGGGGACCAAGTGTCCTTGAACACAAATACCACCGCCATTTGAACCACGAAGGTCCCGAGGCAGGTTTTGGGGGTTCCGTCAATTGAGCCCTTTGGGGGGGGGGGGTTAGCTACCGGGCTCCATTGACCCCCCCCCCCCAAAATGGAAACCCCGGTTGCCCCTATTCAAGTTTCATAGGTACGCCCTATTCCAATTTCATAGGTACCACCCTTCAAGTTTCACAAGTAACGCCGATTCAAGTTTCATAGGTGCCCCCCATTTAAGTTCCATACTTACTCCCAATTCAAGTTTCATAGGTCCCGCCTATTCAAGTTTCATAGGTACCCACTATGCAAGTTTCATATGCACCTCCTATTCAAGTTTCGTGGGTACATGCTATGCAAGTTTCACAGGTACCCCATCTTCAAGTTTTATAGGAACAAAAAGCGGTAAGGTTAGGAGGCGTAGTAGCAAGGTGACCACCCATGAAATGATAATGCTGTGCTCATCTTTGCACGGTGTCAGGACATGCATTCCTTTGTGTTGGGTTCTGGGTTTTGCCACCTTTGCAGCTTTTGGAAAATTAGGTTACCCCCCATCTATGGCTTGAAGCATGCCGCAGCAGGCTGCAGCACAGCAAATTTTTCTTGGGGACCATTGGTGCTTGCTCAGGATTCAACTGTAGGTATCAAACATTGTCACTCAGTTTTGATCCTTGAGGCAGCCACCTAAGGGACCAACACTGATACTTTAGGCATCGTGTATCGATGTGGGTCCCTCAAGGATCAACATTGGTGCGTCGGAGAGGGAAAGCCTCAGAGGGACACCTCAAAGAGTAAAGCACTTTGATGCTCAAAGATCAACTTTTATCCCTCAAAGAAGAGTCCTTGGGCTCCTTCGGGGTCAACTTCTTTCCCTTTGCGATCAAAACCAATCCCATGGGGACCAAATTTGATCCCGCAAGGATCAAGTCACTTTCATCCCCTGGATGTTAATTTTGCTCCGTGAGAGATCAAAAACCATTCCTCAGCGCACCCATGATGCCCAACGGGATCAACTGTGATGCAAAAGGATCAAGTTTGATTCCTCGTGTATCAGTTTATGTGAGTTTTGTCTAAACATGGGTCGTACAGGCGCACCCAGGTCCCTAAAAACCCGAAAACAAATACAAATACAAATAACTCCCTTTTGCATCTTCATCCTTCCCGCCAGGACTTTGCAACCGCCTGTCGCGCTGTCCAAACAACCCTGAACCCCTGAACCCCTTCTTGCGGCCGTGGGACAGCTCCTGCAGGAACGAAGTGTTTGTCCGTGGATTGTGCAGTTTCAGTTACACAGAACTGGGGACCCTGGCAGCAAGGCGATTCTAGAAAGCACATCCAAACGGGACAAAGTCATCGGTCTCAATGTTATCCTCTCCATCGGATTCATGGTCTTCCTCTTCAGAGCTGCTTGTGGGTTCAGAGGACTCATCAGGGTGCACACTGTCACCTATTGTGTTTTCAGCAAAGGCAAAGATATTGTCCACATGTGACCTTGATCCGGAACAAACAGCTCAATACATTCACAAGCCGTGGACCGGCACGAAAACAAGCAAACAAAGAAACAATGGCGGGTGGCTTTGCATTTAATATACACTGGGGCATCAAATATATGGCCTTGGTCTGACCTCTCGCAATGTCGCTGGTGGTGAGGGCAGTGCAGTGCACCATCGTGCCTCTGTGGTCCATCTGCCCATCCCTCTTTCATAGGCCGCCACGATGCTGCCCTCCACTCTTCTTCGATCGCAGTCGGGCAGGCAACAGCTGAACTCTGTGTTCGCAGGCCGCCTCTTCGCCGAGCCCCCCAAAACCGGCACCGCCGCCGACGGCGGTGGCGCCGGTGCCCCTTCCCCGGACAACACCCGCACCCCTCAAGATCTGGACGCCATTCTGGACTCAACCCTCGAAATGGATTCCATCCTCGAGTCCGCCCTCCACCAACAGACCCTCTGCGCCGCGGATGCCCCAGGGGCACGAGACGCGGAGAAGTCGAACAAGAAGGTGCCTCGGGCTGCCGCTGACGGCGGCAGCGGTGCCAAACAGGCCTCGCCGGATCCGGAGGCCATTCTAGAGGCGGCTCTACAAGGGCACCCCCCCCCGCAGGAGGATGATGCGGTCATGGATCGGCTGCTCGACGAGGCCGCTCGGGAGGCCGACGCGGCGACGGTCGCCGCTCAGAAGAAGTCCAAGCCGGCGTCCGGTGGCGCTGGCACCGCCCCCGCTGTGCGACCTGACGCGTCGGGCAAGAAGGCGGAGGGGGCCCAGAAAGCCGGCAAAGTGGTGCGGGGCGCCTCCACTGACAGCAGCGGGGGCGGCGGCCAGGCATCGCGCACCAACTCGGTCCCAGAGACGGAGGAGATGCAGAAGGCCCGCAAGCTGCTGCAAGCGGCCGAGAAGAAGTTGGCCAGTGGCGCCATTACGCAGGACACTTTCGACAAAATCCGGAAGGCGGCGACAACCGTAAACCCCAACTTGGGGCCGGCAAACGGCGCCGCACCGAAGCAAGCGCCCGCGACCGACCTTATGGGCTTGTCCGAGCAAGGGGATGCGCAGGGCGTGCGGCGGCTGCTGGCGGGCGGTGCCGACCCAAACGCCGCCACTGCCCAGGGCACGACCCCTCTCCTTGTGGCCACTCGGTGCGGCCATGTGGCGGTCGTGGAGGCCCTGGTGGGGGCGGGGGCCAACGTCAACCAGGCGGGAGCGTGGGGGTTCACGCCGCTGATGTACGCGGCCATTTTTGGGAAAACGGAGATCGTCCGACTCCTCTTGACGCACGACGCCGACCCGCGGCCGAAGGACAAGCGACAGGAGACCGCGTACCAGCACGCGGTCAACGAGCAGCGGCTCGAGATCGCGGAGCTGCTTCAGAAGGCGGAGCTGAAGTACCAAACCCCGAAAATTGTGGAGCTGGAGGACATCGACGAGGGCGCTCCAGAGGGAGCCTCGGTCCCGCCCGCCGGTGCCGCGGCCCCCGCAAGTCCTCCGGTGGACCTCGAGGACATCGACGAGGACCCGCCTGAGGACGTCTCGTGCCCGTCCCCGGCCGCTGCCTCGCCTGAGAGTCCCTCTCGGGCAGGGCCTTGAGACATCGAGAGCTTTGCTTAAGGGTCTCCCTGATGGGCCTTGCGGAGGACGATGTCTGTCGATGGGCTGAGACCTTTTCCGATTTTGCAGGACGCTGTGCCGCCCCCCCCCCCCCCCCCCGCCCCACACACGTGGGCGAGGGCTCAACTGCAGGAGGGCACCAGCAGCTCGCTCCTCACAGGGGAGAGCGAGGCAGAGCATGCCCTCAGTGAGACAACTGGCCCACAGACCCATGCAGGCCTTCCTCTATAATATGGTGCTGCCCCCCCCCCCCTCCTCACACACACCCAACGGCCGGGTGCTGCGTCTTCTGGCCGTTGGGGCATGAATGGACTGTGTTGTGGCCCCTCTGGCAGAACAGTGCTCAGTCCTCGCCTCGCAGCCCCCCTGAAGGCGTCGAGGCGAAGGTCAGGGACGTCGAGTCACGGCAGTTTGCCCGCTGCCTCCGTTCGGCTATGCCCAGTACCAGTGCGGAAACACATTAATATCTCGTTTATAATCACCGGGGGGTCTTTGGCAAAAACACTATATGCAAAACAGGTGCAGTGTTTGAGAGACCCTTCTCGAATGGGGGATTTTCAACCGCTCATCCAACGGGTTGTTGCCGATCCCCTGCTGTCGTACTGGAGACAGCCTCGTGACGTATTCAATTGCCCAGGGGGGCCTCGGTCCCCCCGCTTTGCTCGTTCTGCGCTGTAGGCTCAACGCCCACGAGCGCATCGTCGACGTCAGAAGGCAAAGTGCGCTTGATACTCAATAACTCTACCCTTTGCTGTAACAAATCGCGCGTGCTGTCAAATACCCTTCGGGTGTTCATTTGCAGTGGGGCACCAAGAGCCTTTTCTAAGAGCAGCGCTGCTGCTTGAGTGCAGGCCCCAGTGGTAGTGCTGCACAATGGCGCTGGATGCGTCATTACTGGGGGCCTGTGCAACACGGTCCTGCCAGTTGGGCTGGACGCCTCGGGAGGCACAGGGAATGCGCTCCCCTTCCCCATCAGCGCTTGCGCGCCAGCCTCCCCCTTGCACTGCCTCGCACTGGGGGAGGGAGCAAATCGGGCACGGGCTGACATGGGACCGTGCTTTGCTCTAGGGCCCCCCTCGACAAAGCCCACGGCCCCGAAGCAGCCCCCCCCCCCCCAAAAGCTGGCAATGACGAGCAGCGCGCAACGCGCACTAACCCTTACCCCAAGTCTTGTGTGCAGATTGAGACTGACACGCAGCGGTGCGTGCAAATCTTTGCTGCTGTCGCCCACGGCCATGCAACCGTCCGTTTTGACGCCATTGGTCCTACGATTGACGAGCAGATGCAGGGCCCTAAGACGGTGTGTTCCGTCAAAGGGCATGGGATGACTGAATGAGGGCCCCTTCAATTGCAGTCCTGGTGTACAGTGGCCTCGGAATATCGGGCCCGGCAGCAGAGCAAAGCACTCCGCACCGCTGGTTTGATGCAGTTTAGTTGACCTCGCGGTTTTGGCACAATTTGAATCCAAGGATGGTTCGAGGCACGAGGGGGTGGCCGGACCCGGTCCGTGTATGCGACCCCCCACCCCCCACCCCAACGCCCCCCCAAGCCCCCCTTGTTTTGACAAATAGTAGTCATCGAGGGGTCATGGCGCCAACGGCCCTACGCAACTTGTGCACGCAAAATGCTCAGGATTCGACGTAGAATGACAGCAAAACATTCCCCCCCCCCCCCCACACCCCCCAAGCCGGCTTCCTCCCCACACCCCCCCTCCCCTTCGACCGGCACCCTGCCCGCCTCCTCGCCGACGATTGGACGGCCGCACCTGTGTTCGTGTCCCTGTGGTGTGCCTTGCACTCTGTCCTTCCCTGTTCCTCTGCTGTCATGGATTGGATCAGAGCCCGAAGGCTTCTCCATCGGCGTCATCGCCCCCCAGCACCACAGCATTCGTTTGTTTACCCAGTGATCACTTCCGCCCGTGTCCCCCCCGTCGAAGCGCGGGGTTGTCCATACGCCTCCTTCAAGCGCGTGTTTGGGGCCCAGCACGTTGCCGCACCTCTGGAGGGCAGGGGGTGGGGAGCGTTAAGCTGTCGCTGCTTCCTCAATCTTCCTTTCGCCAGAATCGCAGTTTGTTCCGATCAATGGCATTCGCGCAACCATTTCGCGACCCGTGCACTTTGCCCATCGGGCATTGCCTGAAAGCCAAGCAGAACAGCAACAGCCTCCACTCTGCCAGCCAAGCAATGCCGGTGGTGGCGCTAGTGCGTACAGCAGCGCTTTCCTTTGCTCCCCCTCGTTAACCTAATTTGATAATATGCGAAGCCATGCGCAGCAGCGACGTTTGCGTGTCGTATTGAACATACGGATCAGGGGCTGCTTTGCGAAGACTATGAAGCCAGAATGCGCTGATTTTTGCTGCGTACTGTTGTGCCCGGGGTTTTGGAGGGAGTTGTGCCGCAATTTGTTGTGCCCATCCGCAGAGGAGTGCGCTGGCAACCGTGGTACATTGTGTGTTCACTTTTGTTGTCAGTTGTGACATGACACCGCACCCCCCCCCCCCCTGTGCTGGGGTAGAGTTGCATTGCGGTCCATGGGGTCAAAAATGGGTCAGAAACGGAAGGAGATCAGGGTCCACCGAATGGCGGGTAAAAATGGTTTCTTTTGGCCATGGCCACCTGCTCTTACCGGTTTGCATCAGCACGAAGTCCCGAAGTCCTTGAAGAATGCCAATTGTAGACTGATCGATTCAAAAAATGGGCGAAATATGAGTTTTTTCTAAATGCTCCCGGCAATTTCGGGCACCGAAGAAAAAAGGGGTTTTGGGCAATGACAACCCAATGTTGACCTCTTTTCTCCCTGTTAGGGGTGGGGGGTGACAACCCCGTTTTTTCTGCGAAAGTTACAGCGCACTCCAAAGGCCTCCAAGGTGCAGCATTTGGAGGGTCTATGAGCGGGGACCATTTGGCCCAGTTTGGTCATAAACCCTGCACAGTGCGCACGGTGCAGATGCTCCCTCAAAGTCCCATAGTTCATTGAGTGTGCGCAACAGATTGAGCACAATCTGAGGCGCACAGTTGATGATGGGCCCCAAAAAAAAGTAATCAAAATGTGATAAGGCCAACTACAAACCATACCCAGAACTGAAACCAAGGACAAGATTGCTTGGCATGCTTGATTAGCAGTGCTCATTGTGTGCTCTTATTTCACGGCATGGTATTTAACTACGGCCCTGGGGATGGCTTCACACAGAGGACACACTGCACACTAGGCACCAGGCACTATGCACATGCACATGCACTACACAACACCTGGGGTCATTACCAATATATAGGCCCAATTGGCCTCCAAACAGGGTAGGTGGATCTTTCCAACCCCTCCCTCCCCCACCCGCGAAGGCAATGAGTGATGACCGTCTCCCAAGTTGGATTCTCCCCTACCTAAGGGTTAAAAAACATTGCCCCATGATTTGTAATTGGCCTCACCACATTTGTTTACCCCCCCCCCTTGCGCAAGCACTGCCTTGTCTAAGCACCAGGACCCGGTCTGACCGTCACTTTTGCCGAATTTTCTGACCATGGCTTTTACGGCCAGAAAGTAGGCAAAGTGTAATTGTGTGCTGATTGTAGAAGGAAAGAGGGGCTGTTTCATGCTTGTGATGAGTCCTCTTGCTCATAAATAACATTCCGCTTGGGTCTCAGGCATGTGACAATTATGAGGTGAGCCAAAAAATGGATATTGAGATGGAGGAACTCTTTGCTCCATGGCAGATTGAAAAGACCAAAAACCTGAAGGACACCAAGCAAACTCCTCACCCTTCACATGCACAATTCACAAGCTTCTGATGCCCCTGATGGGCAGTGAGGACCTCCAGAACTTGCTGACTACACATTGTGTTCTAGGGCCCTGTTGCGACTATTGTGCTTAGGGTGAGGTATGGGCAGGTTTTTGGGACATGCTTTCTTTTGGTACCGCGCGTCGCGCGGTTGCACCGCCTTGTCTAAGCACCAGGACCCGGTCTGACCGTCACTTTCCTGACCTGGCTGGTGCTTGCGCAAGGGGGCGGGGGTACTTTTTTGTGGGGCCCAAAATGGGGTTATTGCCAATATAAAGGCCGAATTGGCCTCCAAACAAGGTACTTGGAACATTTGCAAAAATCAGCAATGAGTGATGACCGCCTGCCAAGTTGGATTCTCCCCTCCCTAAGGGGGAGCAGTGCAGCCTCAAGTGCGCGCGCAATGCAACTATTTGGGCGTTTGGCCGTACTAGAGACCCATACTTTGAGATACTAGGGGCCCCTAGGGGCATCATGGTGACCCCTAGCGGAGGTTTTGCAAGGTGTAGCACGTTTGGGTCAAGGCATGGCAAGGCGTAGCATGGTTGTGTCAAGGCATGGCAAGGCGCAATGCTCGTGTGCACACATTGATCTATCGTGCTTGCACATGCTACAAGACTTCATACCCCCCTCCTCCTTTCTTAGAAACACTTTCTTCATGGATTTGAGTCTTGGCGATCGGGTGTTCTACACCCGCTCCAACAACGTGCGAGTTCCTGCCACGGTGGTTGGGATGGCGGGAGATGGGCTCATCCACTTGGAGTACTACCAAGATGCACTACGGGTGGTAAATGGCCAATGCAAGATGGAGTCCATGTGTACTTAGTTGACAATGGAACAGAAAGACAATTCTGTGTTCTTGAGGGTGGCGACCAATGCGCTGTTCATGGCTTTTCTAGTCGTGGATGATGTGTGTTATGTGAAGGGAAGGTAGTTTGCAACTTTCTTGAGCTGGGGCAGTTTGGGTCACCTAATTCTAAGGGCGTTTCCAAGGGGTTTGCTTGGGGGCTCTTTGGGGGGAACATAGTCTAAAAGTAGCGCGCAGTGCAGCGCGCAGTGCAGCGCGCAGTGCAAAGATTCCCCCTAAGGCTTGAGAAAAATCACCCCATGGTTTGTAATTGGCCTCACTGCATTTTGATTGCCTTTTTTGTGGGGTGCATAATGGGGTTATTACCAATGTATACGCCCAATTGGCCTCCAAACAGGGTACTTGGAAGGCCTGCAAAACGCACCCCACGAAGGCAATGAGTGATGACCGTGTTGGCACAAGTCTCAAGGGAAAAGGAACGGAGTGTGGGGCGGTAAGGATAGGCACGACCGATAGATTGAGCGCACGGGGTGGTGTGATGCCAGTGGGCACCGCTACCTACAGAGGGAAGGAAAGGACAAGGGTAGGTGGCAAGAGGCCAATATGCGCCACCAGCTTCAGACAGCAATCCGCACAGGCATCATGCCAACCCCAACCTCCCTTGAACAGTGCCCCCCCACCCCTCCTTGCAAAGCAGGGGTGGTCACCGTCATTTGCCCCTCAGTTCATGGCACCAAGGGCGCTGGCAGAACAATTTTCCTCCGGTTACAATGGGTACAATGAAGTGGTAGTGGAAAGGTCAGGTTTGAACCGAGCACATAGCCCACCCCCTTCCGTTGGGTGGGGGAGCACTGTCTCTTGGTGACAGTTCTCCCTGGGGCTGGGGCACTCCGTTGGACTGTTTAACCGCAGGATGGGGTAGGTCTGAACTGCCTGCTCGAAGGCCCATCCATGTCTCCGCCCATTTGACCCACGCCAACCTTCACTGGGTCGCCTCCGCAGCTACACACACAATGGACAGCATTGCATCCCCAGCCCCTGCCAAGCTCAAGGCTCAGCGCAACCGAGGCAAGCTCCAGGGAGGGCCCAAGGCAGGCCCGGCGCAGCCGAAACAAACTTCAGGCCGGACCTGGAGCAACCCGGACCGTCCATCAGGTATTGTAGAGAGTTGTTGCGTAGCTCAGGGGTCATGCAGCCGCCACCTGAAGTAGAGGTACCCGGTTCGAAACCTGGGGATTGGGTAATGAACATCCGGTCTGATCTGGCACGGCAAGAATGCAACCGATGGGCATGGACGGTTCAGGTCTCACGGTGCGCGGAAAACAATGGCAGCATTGGGTTCGCTGGACCTGAAGAACGCCCAGCATCTCACCTCACCTCACTTCCATCAGGAGTCGCAACCCAGTCCGATCCCAAGGCGGGCCTGCAGCAACCGGAAAAACGTGCCCTGAAGCTTGCGCCGGACTGCATCTGCCGCCTGATGCACGAGGCGGAGGCAGCCGAGGTTACAGTCCCTTTCGCAGACGTCGGCGCGCGCCTCGGTGACGTGCTCGCGAAGCACGGCACTGCGATCGTGGCGGACGTGCTCAGCCAAACGGACGTCGCGGATTTGGAACGCGTGCTCCAGCTCGACTTGGAGGAGCTCGTCGATGGCGACGCCGTGGCGGCCGCGGATGCGTCCGTGCAGGCTGCGTGGCAGCGCGCGTGCGACGAGGGCGTTGCCGGGTGGCCAGCGGCGAGCCTGGCCGACGTTGGCGGCCGCGGCCGATTTCAGGACCGGGGCATGCCACATGGCCGCTTCGCATGGGGCGCACGCCTGCATCCGAAGGTCAGGCACGTTTACGAGGTGCTGCACGGGACGTCAGATCTCGTGCCCAGTTGCGACAACAGCTTCGTTGCCAATGCGAGTGAGTCGGAGGCTGTGAAGAACAGGTGTGCCTCGGCCGCCTGTGCAGCCCCCGTTCCCATGCACACCTCCTCGCCACCTCCGCACACGCCGCTTTGGCGAAGCACACCCACACCCACACCCGCACCCACACCCACCGGAGGTACACCAGGGACGGATATAGTAGTGACGGGATTGTTTTGGTGGGGGGCTCTGAGGGGCCCGAGGTGACAAAATGACGAATAACTCAATGCTCGGTGCGACAATCTGTGGGTGAAATCGCGTCGAAGAGAGGTTGTTAGATCAAGCGTAGGCGCGGACGCCATACACCCCCCCCATTTCGGGGGGTTGTTCGCGTAGCGTACCCCAAGGCATGGTATTGGATGTCTGACCCCTTGTAAAATCATTATTTTGCATGACAAAACGATCCCCCAATGATTTTTCGGATTTTGAGGCCTCTGTCCCCCTGAAACTGGATACCACATTTTTTGGGGGGGGACGGGTCAAAAGTTTGTGCTTTGAAGGATTTGAAGCAGTGTTGGGTAAAAAAAAGCTCAGGGTAGTCCTTAAGCTTAATTAGTCCTTAAGCTGAAATTAGTCATTAAGCTTAATTAGTCCTTAAGCTTAATTAGTCCTTAAGCTTAATTGTCCTTAAGCTTAATTATTTCTTAAGCTTAATTATTCTTTAAGCTTAATTATTCCTTAAGCTTAATTATTCCTTAACCTTAATTATTCCTTAAGCTTAATTATTCCTTAAGCTTAATTAGTCCTTAGCTTAATTAGTCCTTAAGCTGAAATTAGTCCTTAAGCTTAATTAGTCCTTAAGCTGAAATTAATCCTTAAGCTTAATTAATCCTTAAGCTGAAATTAGTCCTTAAGGTTAATTAGTCCTTAAGCGCGATTAGTCCTTAAGCTCAATTAGTCCTTAAGCTGAAATTAGTCCTTAAGCTTAATTAGTCCTTGACTTAATTAGTCCTTAAGCTTAATTATTTCTTAAGCTTGATTATTTCTTAAGCTCAATTATTCCTTAAGCTTAATTATTCCTTAAGCTTAATTATTCCTTAACCTTAATTAGTCCTTAAGCTTAATTAGTCCTTAAGCTTAATTGGTCCTTAAGCTTAATTAGTCCTTAAGCTTAATTAGTCCTTAAGCTTAATTAGTCCTTAAGCTTAATTAGTCCTTAAGCTGAAATTAGTCCTTAAGGTTAATTAGTCCTTAAGCGGAATTAGTCCTTAAGCTCAATTAGTCCTTAAGCTGAAATTAGTCCTTAAGCTGAAATTAGTCCTTAAGCTTAATTAGTCCTTAAGCTTAATTAGTCCTTAAGCTTAATTAGTCCTTAAGCTTAATTGTCCTTAAGCTTAATTATTTCTTAAGCTTGATTATTTCTTAAGCTTAATTATTTCTTAAGCTTAATTATTTCTTAAGCTTGATTAGTCCTTAAGCTGAAATTAGTCCTTAAGGTTGATTAGTCCTTAAGCTGAAATTAGTCCTTAAGCTCAATTAGTCCTTCAGCTTAATTAGTCCTTAAGCTGAAATTAGTCCTTAAGCTTAATTATTCCTTAAGCTTAATTAGTCCTTAAGCTCAATTAGTCCTTAAGCTGAAATTAGTCCTTAAGCTCAATTAGTCCTTAAGCTTAATTAGTCCTTAAGCTGAAATTAGTCCTTAAGGTTAATTATTCTTTAAGCTTAATTAGTCCTTAAGCTGAAATTAGTCCTTAAGGTTAATTATTCCTTAAGCTTAATTAGTCCTTAAGCTGAAATTAGTCCTTAAGCTTAATTATTCCTTAAGCTTAATTAGTCCTTAAGCTCAATTAGTCCTTAAGCTGAAATTAGTCCTTAAGCTGAAATTAGTCCTTAAGCTGAAATTAGTCCTTAAGCTGAAATTAATCCTTAAGCTTAATTAGTCCTTAAGCTTAATTAGTCCTTAAGCTGAAATTAGTCCTTAAGCTTAATTAGTCCTTAAGCTTAATTAGTCCTTAAGCTCAATTAGTCCTTAAGCTGAAATTAGTCCTTAAGGTTAATTATTCCTTAAGCTCAATTAGTCCTTAAGCTTAATTATTCCTTAAGCTTAATTAGTCCTTAAGGTTGATTAGTCCTTAAGCTTAATTAGTCCTTAAAGCCTGCGTTCCATAAGGGCACTTGTGTTGTTGCAGCGAAAGGCGCCTATGGCACAGCCACTGAAGAGCCTTTGTTCCGACTGCTGTTGCATTGCAGCCTGTGTCTTGAGTGGTAAGGGTCAGCATTCAACACCCGCATCCCACAGACGGAGGGGGGGGGGGGCGCACGCCTGCAGCCACACTTTGTTCGCAGGAACTGGCCACATGTGGACCAGAACGACCACGACACGAGGGTTCCGTGCAAAGAATGGGACGTTTATCAGGGGCTGCTGTACCTCTGGAGCAGCGAGACCCCCCACGCGTCGACCACCGTCGTGTGGCCCGGCAGCCACACGGAGGCGTATGCGGAGTACATGGCCGACACGGCCGTCCAAAGGCGCATGGACAAGGGACTTGCGCACTTCACCCTCATCTCCGCCCTCTGCGAGGGCCCCGGCCGCGACCGGCTCATCACCGGGTGGGAGGTATGTCCCCTCGCACTCCCTCTGCACCGTCACAACTCCCATGCACTGACACACTCCTGGTGCACCTGCACACTCCCCATCCAACCCTCCCCCCCCCCCGTATCCTGAAACTGAATGCGCTGGAGGCGCCACGATGGACAGAAGGTGATGAAAGCTGTGGGGCAGGCGCAGCTGGAGCCTACTGCGGACACTGCAACCTGACCATTGATGCCCCCGTATCCCCCCCATTGCCCCCCCGCCCCCCCCCCCGCCCCACACAAACACGGACCTCGAACAACAAAAGCATAAAAGACATGGCACTGGATACCGTTCGTACCACATGGTACCCAACTGTTATGGACCCCTCCCCCCAACACACACACACACACACACACCACTGCCTATGGTGTCCTGTAGCCCCGATTCCAACGCGCGCGAGCCTGCGACGCCCTGACAGGTCTGCCACAGGGTCCCTGGAAACTGGCGCTTCAGGATCCGTCAATTCTGGTGGTGGAGACACACCCAACCCAACCCAACCCCCGGGTCTCCCTCATCCTCCACACACACAAACACACTGCTCCGGGATGTGGTTATGGGCCGCCCCCCGGATTTCGTGGATTGTGGCAGCCAAACCTTGTTTGGCAAGGACCGTGGTGGTGCTCTGAAGCACGGCGCTGCTGGTGCACTGTTGCTGTTGGGATGTGGTGCTGTGGTGCTGGGTGCTCAAAGCCGCGGGTTCAACCATCGGCACTGGCCGAAAAATCGGTTCATGTCGGCCACTCCCCATTTCCCCCCATTTTTCCAGTCGGCTCGTTCGGCTGGCAAATGCCTCAAAGGAAACATAGGGAAAGGTGGCGAGACTGTGGAAAAATGCTGGAAATGGGAAATTTGTCCCAAATTGTCCCATTTTTCTCCTATTTACTATCAATTTCACATATTTCCCAGAATGTGTTTTTGTCATTTTCTGGCATTTCCCCATTTCTCTCCAGTTCCCCCCAGTTTCCCCCAATTCCCCCCCATTTTCCCACCATTTTCCCACCATTTTCCCATTTTCCCCATTTTTCTTCTTCACCACTACCGCTAGTTGGCTGATGCGGCTGCGGCTAATGCCGATGCCTGCGGGTTCTTTTGCCTCGGATGCATGTTCTGCTGGCAGTGCTGGTCCGGTGCTGCGTCGTAGGCCCCTCTGTACATGGGCACCGGACGTCCCGGGGGGGGGGGGGGGCTATAAAGCAACAGCAACGGCACAAAAGACGGCAAGGCCTCTCTGAGCAGCCAGGGCTCTACTGCCACCCCCCGTTCCCGAGGCACACACTCCCTCTTGACCGCCACCCCCTGTGCACAGGCTGGGGCGCGTCGCATGCCCGTGCCCGCAGGGGCCCTGCTGCTGTGGGCCTCCCGCACGACGCATCAGGGCTGGAGCGGGGGCCCGCGGCTGGCGCAGCCCGTTTGTTGGGAGCCGCGCGCCCGCCGCAACCAGACCGCCCGGGACCGCAAGCTCCGGCTCGCCGCCCTGGGCCTTCCCTCGACGCACTGGGCGAGCCTTGCGTTGCCCCACGAGCTCAGCGGCCTCGCGCGGCTCGGGCCTGTCGCAGCGCAGGGGGCGGCCAAGCCCGAGGCGGTGCGCCTTCCCTTGCGGGCGTCCATCCGGCCCCAGACCCTCGTGGCGGACGCGGATTTCGATGCGCTTTGGGAGCTCCTGAAGGACGCGCGCTGGGAGGCGCCGTTGCCGGAGGAGTTGAGGGCGCTGTTGGAGAAGAGCATTAAGGATGAGTTCAAGGCGGTGTTCTAAGTGCGTGAGGGTGTGCCAGTTGGGGAATGTGTCGTAAGGCCATCCACTGCTTTTGGTTGTTTTTGATGACGAAGGAGCGTCCCCCAGAGGTTGATCTGTGCTTCAACGGTGGGCGCACAGCTGATGGCGAACTGACGGTTAGCGTGTGCTGGACGGCGGTTAGCGTGTACTGGATGGCGATTGGCGTGTAACCGACGGCCGTTGGCTTGTAATAATGATACTGGCGTGTCACAGCCATGGCGAGAGGCGCTTTCCCCGTTAGTAGTTTTATTACGGGGCAGGACACCCGTCTTTTTCTCACTAGGGACCGCTCAGGTAGATCATTCTCCTCTGCCCATGGCAGGGGACCCACTGCAGCATTCTAGTCAAACAAGGCTGCTGACCCGTGCCCTTCTTTGAGGGGCACTAGCTGTTTTGGTATGTTGAAGTTTTGGTGCCCTGTCAGCCACCATGACCCCTCCTTTTTCGCAGTGTCCATCCCCCGTCCCTGATGCCAGCGTCCCTGGGGCGCGTATGCGTGCAGTACTCGGGATCTTCACCACGGTCACAAAAGGATGTAAATGTGGTGTTGCATATTGTAATGTGGCTGATCTGCCCAATCCCCTATTCTATTCATTTCATTGTTTTCCTTTTCCTCCCTGTCTTGAGGGGCTTGGATACCCAGTAATATCATTCAATGTTTGAGGTTGACCAAAGACCTGTCTATGTAAGGGGTGTCGGTTGCATCTGCACATGTATGAGATGCGCATGCACCCGATGATACTGACACTGGGGGTGGCGATGGAGAGGTGTGTGCATTTTGTTGCATCAAGGCGAACCTTGAGAACGTGTCCATGTGTGACAGTGTCAGCTATCGTGTTTGAACAATTGCACATTGGATGTCCACAAAAAGTACAGGATGGTGCTCAAGAAGGATGGCCAAGTTGGACCACTGTGACGTATCATTGTCGCGCGCGCGCGTGTGTGATCCTGAGTGGTGCAGCGTGGCTTCAGGTATGCCTCCTATCTCAGTACAAGTGTACTACAGCCATGAGAGCACTGCACAGTGCAGTACAAAAAGAGTGCTGCGGGAGCCCCCACTCTGTCCCGGCCACATTTAAAGTGTTGCACCACCTGTCGTACCACATGCCGGATAAACGATGCAGGGTTGTGTCACGCATCAAGAGGTGGCTGGACACTCACGCATTCTGGGCAGGGGAAGCATACAGCTCATGGCGCCTGCCTGACCACCTGATTGTGCACGGTATAAATGGAGTGTGGTGCTAGGATGCTGCTAACCTGGAACGCCTCCTGGCGCTCTGCACTGACACAAGTTGTGGCTGTCGGGGTGCAGGGCACGACAATTTGTGTGTGCAATGCACCAATGATGGTGCAGCCCAACATGCTTAATTTTCGGTTTCCCCTCCCATCCCTTCCTTCATCCCCCAAGCTCGAGTCACAGTAGTACTGAAGTGATGGTAGTTCCACAGGCCTCGTTGACGCTGAAGCAGGGCAGGGAACAAGGGCTCGCGCGCACTGGCCTGAGGGATTCATAAATGTAGCTGGTTTGCTTGTTTTCTGCAGGCCTCTGGCTGGGCTATGCTGCCAGAGGCTGACTGGAGACGTTCAGCTGGGACCAGGATGTGCCTGCCCTGCCCCCTGTGCTGCAGAAAGGCGCCTATTGGTGTTGGACATGCTTTGTCGTGTTTGACAATCCAACTGACGAGGATTCTGGCATTCGGATTCTGAGATGTGCCCGTTTGCCCCGCAATCGTGTATGTGATCGTTTTATAGTCACATGCTCACTTCATCTCTAGTGCCGATTGGATCGCCATGACGAGTTCACTGATCAACAATACCCTGCACAGTGCGTGCATTGTTAATCTTGTTGCTCTGCATCCAGGGTGTGTGTTGTGTGTGTGTGTGTGTGTGTGTGTGTGTGTGTGTGTGTGTGTGTGTGTGTGTGTGTGTGTGTGTGTGTGTGTGTGTGTGTGTGTGTATGTGTGTGTGTATGTGTGTGTGTGTGTGAATTACGCGCAACCTACACCCTTCTTGAGCAGTGCGTGGGCTGGGCAGAGTCCTGACTCTCCCTCATTACCCAGGCTTGGGGTAGCTGGTCAGTCTTGCTTTGTTTGCCTGCAGGCCTCTGGCTGAGAGTCGCTGCCAGAGGCTGTATCCTACTTCTGGGAGGTGAGCTGGGAACGACTGCCTCTGTCATTTGCACTGCAGAAAGGCGCCTAGTGCCGTGTCTGAACATGCTTTTGTCTTGACACTGCACCTGACGAGATCTAGTACATTCAGGCTGCCTTGACCAGTGCCCTGTTTGTCGCGTCGACCGTGTGTGTGAAGGACTGGCATCGGCTGGAGCACACATGACCACCGTGCATACCAAGGAGATTCTCCGGCTTAGGGAGGATATGTTCATGATTTTCAGTGCAAAGGGGTGGGGGATGGGGGTCACACGTCTTGTTGGAAACAGACAACAGTGAAGAACTACCATGCTCATGCTACATGTGACACTATCCTTATCAACATTTCGGGCGGGGTGCAGTAGCAGCACAAAGGTATCACTGTTCTGCGAGTGCAATGAAAAACATGCACAAACATAATTAGTGTTCGATTGCCTTCTAAGCTACCAATTCCAGACCACGATGGCCTAAGCTAAATCCCCAACCGTTTGGCACTCATCCAGCCATAGGCGGAGCACACTGTCAGCCACACTCAGCCACACTCAGACACTCATATTACTTGAGACTGTGCATTAGTTAGTACCAGACGTTCTTAGCTGGTGCAAGTGTAAGCCTCTGTGGTTCACTCCGTCCCTGCAGCTACTATTCTCTATTCTCTGCCAACAAGAGCGTGTCCTGGGTGCTGCCGAGTGCTGCCCTCTGCCCTCTGCCACGCGCTGCCCGGTGCTGTAGGCCCCGGGCAGTGCGTGGCCGCTGCCAATGCGGATGAGGGGCAGGAGGGCGTAGCTGAGGTCATGGAAGCGGTAGAGCCTCTAGGACGCAGTGTACATGAGGCCAGTCGCTTGTGACACACGCAGACCGGTGGCGGGACGGCCCCCTGAGAGGACACTGGGGAAGGGGAGGGGGGGGGGAGAAGGAGGGCCCACAGTCCGGGGCCCCTGTTCTGCGGCTGTGCACTCAGCCCCTGCCCCCGGGCCTGGGGGGTGATGAAGGGGCGGGGGCTGCATGACTAGCCTAAAGACTAAACTAACACTTAAACTCGACATTGCAGTGCTGCAGTCACCAGGATATGCTTTGCAAAAACAATTTCTCACGGCCGTCCATTGCGCTTTGAAGCGTCCTTGGAGCGACTGTGGCTTGGCTAGGGTTAAATGGGCATGCTAGGTCATATGCACATGCATCCCTCCCTCCAAGAGGCATTACACATAACCAGGCGCTCCACAGGGGAAGGCGTTGCTGTTGGGGTTCAACCTCAACCTATTGATTTCACCTCTCCTGTTGCTTTAAGCGCTGGTTGCACTTGGTTTTTATTGCCCCATTAATTGGGGTCTTGGTTCTGATCAGTCTCCTCGAGGCTGCAGAGGCTCGGCCCGAACACGGTCTTCGGCTCAGCGGCGGCTCAGGGACATGTACGGAGGGGATGAAGAGGGTGAGGGCCTGATTCCTCGCCAACATTCCACCCATTGTTAGGCCGCTTTGTACCATACTCTTCAAAAACCTCAATGCCCCCCAAAAAGAGATGTACTTTGTACTTTGCACATGTCCTTTGTCACAAGCAAGCGAGTCGCATAGCTTGGGCGGAAAAATTTCGTTGGTTTGCGAAGCTCAAGATACCCGTCCAAAAGAGCATCAAAGCACGCCGACAATTCATTTTCGTCTCCCTCGGCGGCGATGTGTTTCTAGTTCTTGTTTTATGTTGTCGCAATTGTGTTTGGCTAAAATTGGGGTTGATGGGGCAAAGTGAAGGTGAGGAGAATTGCACAAAATTGTAGATCGTGCAATCGGGAGTTTTGTGTCACGCAGTCCAAATCAAAAGGAAAAGGGTGCGGATCCAACCAAAACCCCAAATTCAGAAAAGATTGGAAGATGTCAGAATATTCGAACCAGGTGTCATTGTGTGTTGACCACAAGAACCTTCAATCCCGCGATGGGCTGAGTGACGAAGCGACCGGCGGCCACATTTTAGGGTAATAAACACAAATCCCAAAATGGGATGCATGAACAAGACCGTGGCGTCTAGCTTTTTGATTGACACCACTAGAGCAAGTGATGCCCATAATGGACCCTAGCTTGACGAATTTCCGATTGCAAACTTCTTGTATGACCATGAGATGGTCCTTTTCGTAGCAAGGTCAAAACGCGCTTGCCCGCATGATGCACTTGGCGGAACTTTGTGTGGACAGGGATGTCGAGGTGGTAGAGATGAAAAGGCTATGCATGTTTATGGTTGTTGTTGAAGGTTTGGTTTTAAACAATTTATTTGAAAGAAGAGAGGCATTTGTCGGGGCAAAATATTTGCACCAATCGGGGGAATACCAAAAAAAGAAAGGAGGATGGAAGAATGCCATGGCATGGACAATGAACTTCGAAAAATCAATGATTTTGTCCATTTGGTAAAAGCGCTATTTTTTTTTTTTGGAAATTTGGGATCAACGTGCATGCAAATTCGAAGTTGCTAACAAAGTCACGCGCACATATACCTAAATCGACGCAAGTGTTATCCGGAGAATTGCGGCGCAGAGCCGCCAAAATGGCGATCCCCAGCTGTGAACACGGGATTCGAACTGCCGCTACGACAGCGGGCACTAGCACAGCAAACCAAACCAAAACCAAACCAAAACCCAAACGAGCACTGGCACATTGAGGGTCTTTCCAAATAGCAGACAAAAGAGATCCAACAACACACAAAAAAGAGATTCAATTGTCAGAATTTTGGATGCATTGTCCGCTGGCGATTTATCTGTTGCGTCTCGCTCAGCACGCACCTTATACTCCATCGGTAATATGCCCTATGTTTTAATGCCCGGTTCGAATCCTGCTCCGCAAATTTGTGCAAAGTTGGGATGCGCATTGTTAGCAATGGAGTATAAACACGTTGTAATCCAGCGACAAGTGTTTTTTGTTCATAAAATTTTAAACTACAACGAAATCGCCAGTGGACAATGCATCCAAAAATCCGAGAAAATTTTTGACAATTGAAATATCTTTTGTCTGCTATTTCGAAAGACCCTCATGCAATGTAGCCAATGCCAATGTAGTGTTGATCCGTTGGAACAGCGGCGGTTCGAATCCCGTGTTCACAGCTAGGGATGTTCGCAGCTGGGGATCGCCATTTCTCGGCTTTTGGCGGCTATGGCTATTTTGGCGGCTCTGCACCACAATTCTCCGGATAGGCTTATTGGAGAATTCGCATTTCTCCGGATAACACTTGCGCTAAATCGACACTACCAGCGAGTTGTGGAATTCTATTGGCAGCCCGCAACCCGGTTTGCTCTTGGATTTGGGCGAGTTTCGTCCCCACTGCTGTCTGCAGGATATCATGTTTGTCCATAAGAAGGCCTTGCTGTCTTGTCTATCCTCTTTCAGAGTCTTTACATCATCGCAGATAGTTTCGCCCTTCTTCTTCAGCGATTGCATTCTCTCTTCATGGCCTGATGAGTGAAATTGGAAGGATTGTGGCACTAAGGCTATTTTCTTTTCATCTTCAGGGGTGTGTAATCCGTCTTGCACTGGTGAAGCTCCTCCCAAGAATTTCCTCTTGCCTTTGCTCTTAAATTTCTTCTTACGTTCACGTGGCGGTGAGACCGGGAGAGTTTTGCCCATGTTGAAACCGCCTGAAGTGGATGCAACGCCGCTTTTTCTAAGCACAGGTTTCATATTGTTCGGCCATTTATGCGACTTCTTCTTTGGTGCCTCTGACGGTTTCGTCTTATCGAGGATACACACCAAACCCGTGGAAGCCTCTGCAATGTCTACTTCGAGTTCTATGTCACTGGTAGGTCCCCAGTGAGTAATGTCAATCTCCGGCATCTTAGCAATCTCGTTTGGTGTCTTCTTGGCTTCAGCCAGAGATTTCACCGAATGCCACGCATTTTTGTCGGCTTCCCAACAGCCCTTCAAGTGACTGGGCCATGTGCCAATCACGTTATGGTGTCGAGCCGTGTGGCCTATGACCATGCAGAAATAACATGGGTTGTGGGTCATCCATCTCTTGAGACTCTATTGTTGATGTCCAATGTCAGGCACTCCTGTCGGGTCTTGATCCCCATCATCATTTTCGGTAAGGCTCAGAATTCCCTCGTCAAAGTCGTCAATAAGCGGTACGAGGCCATCATTTGGTCCATTGTGGATTTGATCAGGATCACTCGCTCCTTTTCCTTTCTTGGATTTGTTTTTCTTGCCCTTGGTGCTCTTCTTTTGGACTGCCTCTTTGTTCTTGGTGTCGTCTATAGCTTCACTAACGGCCTGAAGTGCCTTCATCATGCCGCGCATCGCCATCTGCAAGTCGTGAGCCATCTCGGTATCTTACCAACCCATGCCATACCATGCCATCCATGCCTTGCCTTGCCTTGGCGAGGAGAGCCGAGGCGAACGAGCGCGCGCCCGTGTGTGGAGAAGGGATATGCATCGAAACCCTCCCGAACATGCACTGGGCCCCAATGCCATCAAATAACGCCTCTTTTGCTCAACATTGGGTCTGGTGGTGCCTACTTTTTTTTTTTGTACTGTTGCATTGCCGTGGAGAACACGCACTTTTAAAGGAACATCTGGGGAAATCCCATCATACAATTTTGGAGTAACCTGCTTTCAACTAGACGCATCGGATGTTTGGACTCGAGCACGCCATACCAAACCATGCCAATCCATGCCAGCCATGCCTTGCCTTGCCTTGGCGAGGCGAGCCGAGGCGAGCAAGCGTGCGTGGGTGTGTGGAAAACAGATATGCATCGAAACCCTCCCGAACATGCACTAGGCCCCAATGCCATCAAAGAACGCCCCCTTTGCTCAACATTGGGTCTAGTGGTGCCTACTTTTTTTTTGTACCATTGCATTGCCATGGAGAACATGCACTTTTAAAGGAACATCTGGGAGAATCCCATCATGCAATTTTGGAGCAACCTGCTTGCAACTAGACACATCGGATGTTTGGACTCGAGCACGCCATACCAAACGATGCCATACCCTGCCAGCCATGCCTTGCCTTGCCTTGGCGAGGCGAGCCGAGGCGAGTGAGCGCGCGTGTGTGGGTGGATAAGGAATCTGCATCGAAACCCTCCTGAACATGCACTAGGCCCCAATGCCAGTAAATAACGCCTCTTTTGCTTCTTTTTTGTACCATTGCATTGCCGTGGAGAACACGCACTTGTAAAGGAAAACCTGGGAAAATCCCACCATACGATTTTGGAGTAACCTGCTTTCAACTAGACGCATCGGATGTTTGGACGCACGCACGCCATACCAAGCCATGCTATACCATGCCAGCCATGCCTTGCCTCGCCTTGGCGAGGCGAGGCGAGCGAGCGGGCGCGCATGTGTGGAGAAGGGATATGCATCGAAACCCTCCGGAACCTGCACTAGGCCCCAATGCCATCAAAGAACGCCTCTTTTGCTCAAAATTGGGTCTGGTGGTGCCTACTTTTTTTTGTACTATTGCATTGTCGTGGAGAACACGCACTTTCAAAGGAAAATCTGGGGAAATCCCATCATAGAGATTTTGGAGTAACTTGCTTTCAACTAGACGCATGAAATATGCATGAAAAATATGCCTCCAGGGGGGGAGGGGGGTTGGAAAAGGGGCTCCAAGCCCCCCCCCACCCCCCCACCCCCAAGTAAATCCCTGGGAGCCCAGGGCCTGAGGTGAGTGCATTGAGGTCACAAGAGGACGCTGAACGATGGGAGCAGGACAAGGGTGAGTGGTGGTGCCAGCCCGGGTATTGCCCAACATGAATGCCTTGAATACATTGACGTCGCTTTTCTCGTGGGCTGCAGTGCGTGTATCTGTTTTATTCACCAATATGTGATGGCCCCAAGGACGCCCCCCTGTCATGCCCAGGCAGCACAGAGTGCCCGCAACCTTGCACACTGGGTGGGGTGCCTTTGGATCCAGGTGCGCCAACTGGCAAGATGGCTTCTTTGCTTTGTGCTGCCCTGGGCTAGTGGCGTGCGAACGCCCCGGACTCACCGCCAAATGTCGGGGGCTGACTCGGGCCCAAAGAGTGACACTGGCCACGGCTATGATCGCAGCGCCGATGCCAACCCCAGTCGCAGCAAAAACGCCTGCCCCGACAACAGCGCCGACACCCACGGCTGCCACCGCCGCGGCCATCCCCGCAACAACCGCAACCGCGACGCTGCCACCGCGCCGCAAGACAGCGACCCCCAACTCCTAGACTGGCTTGCCCAGAAGAAGTGCTTCGGGTGCGCGCGCGGCACCCACACGCACTTGTCGATGGAGACCGAGGAGCATTCCACGCGCACATTCCGCGTGCCGCCGCAGCTGCGGGCGGAGTTCCTGGAGCGGTACGTGGCCGAGCCGGGGCCGCTGTACCTCTGCGAGGTCACGACGGGGGAAGGCCCCTTCGCGATGTACCTGGACCTGGACTACGTGGACCACACGGCCCTCGCCCCGGAGCGGCTGCTGGCCATCGTCCACGAGCTGCAGGCCCTCGTGCGCGGCGGTTTGCCTGAAAGGGCGGCGTCGGGCGCCGACGCCGACCCCGAGGCCGACCGCTGCCTCGTCCTCGTCACCGGCTCTGATCCCACGCCCACGAGCGAGGGCCTGGTCAAGAGCGGCACACACCTCCGCCTCCCGAACCTCCACGTCCCGCTACTGCGCGCGAAGGCGCTGAGAGGCGAGCTGGTGAACCGGCTGATGCGGGTCATGGGGGACCGGGGGCCACATTCGTGGGCGAAGATGGTGGACGACAATGTGTACAGTCCCTACGGCGCGGGGCTGCGGATGTTCGGGTCCCGCAAGAGCGTGAAGCGAGTGGCCGGGGGGCCGGAGACGGTGCACAAACTGCAGCTGGTGGTGCCGGGGTCCGGCGTGCCGGACCCGGCGGCGCGCGAGCGGTACGCCGCGGACCCGGTCGCGTTGCAGCGCGCGGTCAGTGCGCACTGCGACAGCCGCAGCCCGACTCCGGGCTTTGGCGTAGTGCAACCCGCACCGCACCCCAAGTCCCGGGCGCGCACCAAGAGGCGTTGATGTGGACGACGTGCGCCGTGCGGCAGCAAAGCGTCTGCGTGCGGGCTTTTGGAAATGCAAAAGCTTAGGGCTGTCGTCTTGGCAGACCTTTAACAGTGGATTCAAACAGTTAGGACGGCCTCTTGAGAAGGTCGCAAACGGTGCTCATAGGACAGCAACGACAGAAACCGGTCCCCTGCTGCAAGTAGGCTCGTGGAGGCTGCATGCGACGTGCTGAACGCGACACACGCTCATATCGGCAGTTTGGTGCCATTCACAGAGTGCTGGTGTGTGTTAGCAGGGGCGCAAAAGATGGAGACGTGGTCCATTAACTCGGGTCCTCCTTACTTCAACTCATGTCCCCCAATCCCGCCCAGAGGCTCAGGCGTAGTCTCAACGCTGAAGTCTCAAACAATATGTCGTGGGTTCAATTCCCACCACGCCCCGAGCTGGAGGGTTCTAGCTCCCCCCTTTCGGGGGCGAATGACGGGCTGTAGGTTGTGTTGTCTGGGTCTTCGGAATATGGGCCAATCTGGCCTTAACCTGCCGCCGCTCTTCCCCCCCGAAACAACAACCAGCTTGCGAATCCAAGAAAGTGCCACGTGAGGTGTGTGTGTATCCGTTGCAGACCTTTGCCTTTGGGCACCCATTCCCTTGTCCCCCGCTTTGCCATGCGGATGCGCGCACCTTTGCGGAACCGCTCAGTCCTGAGCGCTTGGCCTGCGGTGTTGCCCATACTGAGAACGCTGACCCGGGCACTGCGATGATGACGTGCCACGATTATGTGCCGTTGAGCTCTTTCCGGACGCGATCCCGGACCCCTGAGTCGGGGAAGTTCACAAGGCGCGCCAAAAGAGAGTGAGGCCACGGGCCAGTGCGGCGTGAGACCGGTCGGCCGCGGTTGGGAAGGCATTCGCGGAGCAGGAGTGTTAAAAAATTTTTTGAAGTGTCGCCAGCGTTGACACGCATGATGGCTTACAGGGCTTCACCAAACAGTATTCAGCTTTCTGTATTTCAGCTGGTGGCCCTACAGGGCTTCGCCACAAGGTGTTCTACTCAGTTTTTGGCCAATGGTCTACGGAGCTTCACAAACATTTCTACTCGTGCATTCGGCTGATGGTGTGCGGACCTTCACCAAAAAATGTTCCACTAATGCATCTCGGTTGATGGTCTACACTCCTTCACCACACACTCTTCTACTTATGCATTTTGACTGATGGTCTACAGGGCTTCACCACACAATGTTCTACTGCTGAATTTTGGCTCATGGTCTGTGAGGCTTCACCTAAAACGCTTCGACTGAGGCATTTCCGCTCATCGTCTATGGGGATTCACCACTCAGAGTTCCACTGATGCATTCCGTCTTTCCGTCATTCCGTCACAAAGGTAATGCTTCACTCGGCAGCTGTAGACCAGCTGCCGAAATGCATATGTGTCGCCCTCCCTCCCACTCCCACCTCCACTGTCGCCACCCAAACGCTACATGCCCGAACCAACTTCAGTCCCACTGCAAATATCCAATGCCCTTAGTGCATGAAAGCATCTCACGAAAACGGTTTGCTGAAATCTTCTTGTGCAGTCAGTGCATTCGACACAATGCTTCATCCAACCGACTGAAGTGAATGCAAGTCGCTGAACAATCCATGAGTTAACACAAGCAAATCAAAAGTGGCAACGACTTTTCAGGTCCACCAGAAGGCTTCAACTTCACCTCAAAAAAGCGAGGTGTTCAGGAGAGATGCAGTGACGGGGTGACACCAGTGCCCTCTCCTTCCAGGGGATTTTGGGCTGAATTCCCACTAGAGGTTATCCAGAGTATGGTCCAGTTGTGGATAGGAATCGCTTTCAGGCAGCTTGCAACCGCCTCACACCTTTGAGGCAATTCACTGACCGCAACATGCCTGACAACCAAGCCGAAGGCCTCCAAAAGGTTGCAAAAAACGGCATTGTCCTCCCGTCGGGCTTGGCAGGCTACGAAGACTGTGGCACCAATGTGCATGTGCCTCTGGATGGTAGCCGCAAGAGGTTTGTAGAGTTGGGGCAAGTACACGACGTCTGATGCCACACTGTAGTCATAAGGAGCTCCAGGCGGCAGCTCCGGAACATCACCTGAGACACAAAAGTTTGTGGATAACAACACATCGCTGTGCATGCAACTGATCTTCTGAATGCACGTTTTCATTTTGTCGGTCTCATCCCCCTGGTTTGGGGAATGGGGATGAGGGAAAGGGGATGCTATACTCTGGGAGAATGCCAATCCGCAAGCCAAGGATTCCTGCAACTCCCTCATGTCACAACTGCCAGTATCCCTGCCTCTCTTCTGTCCCTAATATGGATAGAGTCTGGGATCAAAATAGCCTAGTGCCCTCCCTATCATGGTCTTCCCCCACTGAAGGTTCCCATCAAGGCACAGCCAGTCCATTCGAATTCATAGGTGAAAGCACAAGATCTGTGCATGCACAAGGTATGGTGGATACGTCGCACAGCCCAAAGGAAATCAGACATTTGTGATTGTATGTGGAAACGGACAGGGCCTCATGGGGTACCGGGTTCTTCTACTGCAAATACATTTACGGCAAATCCGACCACTGCAAGGCTAGACCGGAAGCAGTACGTCTGCGACACAGTAGACAGTAGATGAGGTTGCCACGGTATTGCAGATCGGTATTTCATCGCGATTTTGCAGACGAGCAGTCATCGCTAAGGCCCAGCATCTCCCGGTGAAATGTACGCCTGCAGTGCCGCAGCCGGGGCACCTCCGCCACAAAGTGCCGTGCTGCCAGATCCCGTGAGACAGCATAGGGTCAAAAGGCACCGGGAACCACTCGCACTAGGTGCTATGCACTGTCATCTCGCAACTAATCCTGTCCATCAGGGAGTTGGCTCCGTGGATTCTGCATTTGCCTTGTTCCCATCGCTGGGCATACGCACTGATATAATGCTCAACTTGCGCCTTTGATGAGGGTCCTGATACCTGTTGAGTTAAAGGGGCAGGATGTGCGGATAAGCGTACAAACGTACAAAGGGGCAGGAAATGGGCTGTTCACAGGGTCCAGAGAATTCCATGAGGGTCAAGAGGGTTCCACAGAGACTACAACGTTCTTCATGGTCTGCATTTGCAAATGATTCCCTGTGAATGTATCTTTTGTGCTGTTGATCGTATCCTCCGAGACCCAAATCACGCATATAGTTCATCACACTTGGTAAATCAAATCACACACACCGCTTGACCAGCCCACAGCAGTGATGCAAAGAAACACACCAATGCCACCTATTGTGTGTCCACTGCCGTGTGTATCTGCTTCCTTGGACACCCATGCACCAGGAAAAATGTGGGGGGCATTTGGTTACTTCAGGGGGAATCCTTGCACTGCATGCCACTGTTAAGACAGACTGTCCGGGAAAGCCTCAAAATTGGCCTCCTTCCAAACGACCGCACCAGACAAGCCTCTCAGGACCCAATTGAATCTTGCAATTCCCTACTACTGCGACGGCTCGTGAATGTACTCCAACCACACAACAGCCACACACCTCGGGGCGAAGGGGAGGAGCAACAAATAGAAACCTGTATCCTTAACATGGTTGTGCAGGGTTGCTCGAGCAGGACCAAGCTAAGAGTACAAACTGCTCACAACCACTACCTCCAACTTGACAGCTGGAACTTGCCCCTTTGGTTGTGATGCACTGCCTTGGCAATGGCACCCAGGGTGTATGAGCCTTTCCAGTGCTCTCCTCTGACAACCACCCATGCCCTTATGCTGACAGATGTGAGTTTTCAAGGCAAATGCCCATTTCTTAAAAGGAAAAAGGCTCTTCCAACCCTTCAAACATTTCTGTTCTCTAAATTGGAGTTTAATTTCCCTGTCTGAGTCCAATTTTTGGCAGTCATTCTGCTCCCCTTGAGCCCTACTCCTATTTAAGATGTGTGAGCCTCTGTTTTGCATATTTTTATGTGGATTGGTCTTTTCCATGCCTGAGAAACACTTTGGATTTTCCACTTCTTTATTGTTGATGATGCCTGCAGAGGGGGCACCCTTAGCGCAGTGCGCACGCGGTGCAACCATTTGGCCTTCTGGCCAAATCAAGGACTTGCAGCCTGCACCACGAGTAGGACAAAGTAGGAACGTGGTTTCCCACAGAGGTACCCTGGCCACCCATACAACACACACACAATGAACAAGCCACAACGCTGGCTTATTCGCAATACCATTTCATACGTGGAGGAGCCTGACTGCTTCGATGGTTTACAAAAATCTATACCAAGCAAGTGGTGAGCCCCTCCCCTGGGTCATGTACGGCTTAGAGGGCGGGGTAGATGGGGTTGGCGACAGGGGTGAAAGGAGGGAGTATGGGCAATCTTCTCAAAGCACTACAGATGATTGGACTGTGGTATAAGTATGTGTCACATGAGGCAGTGGAGGCTAGTCTTGTCATCCCCCATTAACTAGGCTTTGGTGGTGAAGCCTGGTAGGCTCTCCTAGTTGTCCAAGTAGTGAATGGGTAGCAAGGCAGTAGTGGTGCACTGTTGACTGCCATGAGGAAGGGGTTGATCCTTTCCTCCTTCGCCAACCCATCCGTTCCACTGGCCATCCCTATCCCCAAACCATTGGGGGACTCCAATCGCCTTGGCGCTAGGAGAGGGTGCAGTTGGCCGGGAAGGACCATTCGTACTGCACCCCCAGCACAACGCTATGGCACACACCTGATGCTATACCAACAAGCGGCCCTCGAGGTGCCACAAGTTCAGGGAGGGGGCCCTCCCCCTAAGCCGTACATGGCCGAGGGGAGGAGCATATCTCACCCCGCAGCTTCCGCCCCCCTGTGCTGTCGTCCCCACTGCAGGGGCCGTCCAGACCTGAGGAGTGAGCAGGGCATGGAGGGTAGGGGAGCAGTAAGGAGTAAGCACCCTAGTCACCCCCATGTGCCCTAGGCTACCCCCCCATGCTGCGCACCGAAGGGCACTTCAACTACGTGTACCTCAACTAGGACTCAGATTGTCCCTTTGAGCATGTGCAGCGGTGAGGAAAGGTTGCCATATGGCTCGGCGTCTGCACTAGTAGAGGGTTAGGAGCGTAGCCATGGCCGTAGAGGCCTTGGCTTCCAGACATATGCCCATCATTGTCTGTCGAAACAAATCAGTTCATGATTTTCACAAAATATAGCCATGGGGTTAAGTGTACAATAGCAATTTGGACACAAGCTGGTCAGCACAGGGTCAAATGTGCACATAGGCTAGGCTTGCTTCTTCCCCAACCATGCCTCACGTGTTTCCTTCTGTGCTTGTTTTGCTCTGGGAGTACCCAGTCGAAGGGAACGGACTCATGGGCAGAATCAGAATGCAGGATTCCAATAAAAGCGAACGGGTATGCATTCATAGCCAATTGGTGTACCCATTCATTGTATTCCACAACACCATTACATGGGCACTCTTGCATGGAGAGAGACACCCAGGCCACGATTGGATCGTGACACAGTTGGTAACAATGGCCCAAAATAAAGTGGGTACCTCGTAGGCTTCCCAGTGTGTGGCAGAACGACCGTAGGCTGAAAAAGACAGCAGAATATAAAGTACAGATCAGTGGGCGTACAAAGAACAGGGGAGGTGCATGAACATGCACATGGTGTCAGGGGGTAGGGTATGCTTGACTGCAGTATTCATTGGGGTGGCGGCGTGGGGGGCATACGCAGGGCGTGACAGTATCCCACTGCACAACCTGGTTTCAGACTCAGCCAATCCTTACTACGTGTCAGATCCGCTACCGCAGCCCTTTGTGGGATGATCGCAGTACTGGGCAGCTCTGAACCTTGATTCCGAGAGGCCCTCTCGAGTACCATGCAGTGAGCACGCTGCGCCAGCTCATCTTGGGCTGGGCCAAAAAAAAAAAGCAAAGTGGGTGCAGCCCTTCTTCCCCCCTTCCCCCCCCTCGCCCCGCGCCATGTGGTACTTCGCCCAGTTCGTTTGTCACAGGGCCCTGAACAGTCACGCAGTGCTCCCTGCACAACATCGGGTCCATTTCGCACTTGTCAAGTTGCCCCCAGTGTTGCCCCTGCATTTGCGGCACTCAAGCTCTGGGGGAGTGGGGAATGCCACCTGCACCGATGTGCGGAGGATGGGGAACGGGGGCATGTATAGACTGAGGCATGGCAACTTCCTGTAGAAAGAGGTCTGATCTCTGAACCCGAGGCCGCAGTGGAACCAGGCAACCGACCCAGACATGAGACGTTCGAGTGTGAGTGACAGAGACATTCAGTCGTTGAGCAGTCTGGTGGGTGTGAGACAGCAAACAGCACCATCTGGTCGCACTTTTTGATGTTTGAAGGGAATCATGGCCCCCTTCGCACAGGCAACGCCTTGTCCGGACAATGTTGACCAGGTCCTGGGACAGCGACTCAGAGGATGAGAAGAAACGGGGGAGAGAACAACCCTCCGCCTTCTGCAGTGGGTGCTCCAGGAAACGGCATCGACGCAGCTGTACTATTTGATCTGACTGTTTTCGTTTGAATACTTATATAACACAGGTACGGCGGCACGCCTGTGCGTAATTATTTTTTTTGGCAAGGGTCCCCCCCCCCCCAACCACCACCAAAGTGACCATAGTGGGGAAAAACGAAATTTACGATGGGGAAAATCTGATGGGGGCCATTTTTGTTGCACAAACTTTTAGGTCCTAGACCCCCCCAAACCCTTTAAGCACAAGCCTGTACAGCGGGCAGGTGCCAGCAATTTCTGGATTTGCCGTCTTGCATTGTGGTCTAGTCTGGCCAAGTACATGAATGTTGTCGATTAGCATTGTGGGATCTTGGATTACATGGAACTGTATGGAACATTGGCTGGAATTGTCTGGGCGGGGATATCCAGTATCTGAGACTGACCACAATGGTGCCTTTTCCAAGGGATCAGCCCCCGATCACACTTGCGGTGCCTTGTCGCGGTGATTCGCCTGACCCATGTGTTTCTGACTGCAGTTGTTGTGGTGAAGAATGCAAGATGATGCAAAAAAGTGCAACAGAACTGTACCAAAGTGCAGCCGAACTTTGCACAAAAGTGTCAACGGGCTGTTAACAACACGTAATGGGACGTTGGGGCACTGCGCACACACTGCGCAAGCCTTTCAGAGAAGCTAACGCACCCAACATCAGCCCTCCATGAAGGATCTCCCGAATTGTTCCCCCATAGAACGCAACAACCACCATATTGATAAAGCCACCAAAAAGCAAAGGCAAAATGAAGCCAGTTTCACAGAGTAGCCCGACCCAAACTTGCTCCCACTCTGGTAAGCCGATTCTATATGCACCGGATTTGAAGAAGAATACCTTCAAAAAATTAAATCTTGTCTCTACAGGCTTCTGATTGATGCCCTTCTCCTTCGGTATGCCCTCATACTCCGTAAATTTTTCCGCGCCACCCCTTGGTATCCACCAGGGAAGAAGACTGCAAGATGCAGCGTATGGGAGACATTCATTGTTGGGTCCGGGATGGGATGGGGGGCGTTCGACCCCATTTTCCGCCTCTTGCCTTTCCCCTCAAAAGCGCTTCCATGACCAGGGCAAGCCCAGCCCAAAAGAGCGGTCCAGCCCCTAGACCCTGCCCAAGGGGTTCCAGGGCCAGCTCCTTCTCACATGCTGGGCACCGCCACACAGTGTCAAGCACTTCTAGCAACGCCGGCCAGCGACCTGTGCGGGCACACAGCCGTGTTTGGGTGGTGGCTGCGGATTCCCCGCTGCATTCGGGCCACACATCCGAATGGCCCCAGGAGGCATTCCCTGCCGGGCGGCATACCCCCGCCGCAAGGGAACAGTACAACCGATCCGGGACAACGCATGCCCGCCGTCATGGGAGCCCAATACCCGCCCCCCACTGGGTCCGGAAGCGCTGGTGCACGCGCGCGCACTTTGAAAATGACCGGATTTGGGACCCCCGACGAATGGTCCACCCACCCTCCGCCACCGCCAGCGCGATGTAGCACACAAACCCACGCTCACCCGCAGTGTGTCGGGTAGAAGACAACCTCGGCCGTGACGGCACGGGAACCCCCGTCCATCCGTCGGTGCTCCTGACTTCGGCCGGGCTTGCGCACGGGGGGTCATTTGTAATTCGGCATCAAATGCAGTGATCCGTTGACAAGCGATGGTTTTGGGTTTCAAATGCGCGGGTCGTGGGTGCAGATTGCAAAGGTGAATAATGTGCCGCCTGCACTTCGGAGGGTGTGTTGGTGTTTGGGTCGCCATTCTGTGCAGCAGCTCCACATGCAAGGCCCTCTGTTGAAGCCTTTTTGTCTGTGTCCATTTTCGCAGCCACACGCAGCCTTGGCTTCGTACAGGCGTGCGTACGGACGCGAGGTCGTTTTCGACAGCGTGGCAGCCATCGCCATTGTATTGGATGCCACTGGCGATGCTGTTGGCCCATGCCACAGCCGTGCCAGTGGGGCTCGACTCTAGTTCCCCGTTGGCCAGCCGCGCTCCGGAGGCGGTGGTCTGCGTTCATAGGCGTCCGACCGAAACAGAGGTCTGCCGCATAGCTCGTGGCCTCCAGTTGGACCAATAATTTCGGGGGGTCGCTGCTTCTGGCTGCTGCTAAAATACATGGCTCGCCCTGGACCCTAAAATGGGTTGTGGACCTCCGCTGGGAAAGACCCAGCTCGGCACTCAAGACTTGTGACGAGCACCGAGCTGGATCTTTATAGTTCTCCTGAACCTTGTTGAAAAACCCCTGGGACATAGCCCCCTTCCCCCCTTTGCGAGAACAGTCGTTCTAACAAGGGCGCTGTTTCCACAACTTTTCAAACTGTGGAATTTGGCGGCTCTTTTTTTCTGGTGGTCTGTGAAGTTTGAGTTTTTCCTGCAATTTGGGGCCGGGGATGGTATTTCAGGGATGTTGATGCCTGTCCTGCCCCTCCGTTCCGTTATTTCCAGTGCCTTTACCGTTGTTCTTGGGGGGGGGGGGGGGGCTACTTGTCCTCAGTTGCGTACAGTGCATGTGTTATGCCCTTCCAGAATTTGTTTTCTTTTTCTTACCGCGAAGTGAAGGTGTGATTGTGGTGTGGCCTGTGCCATTGCAGCCCTTCCTTCGGATCTTGGAGGGTCAGCGGCCGTGGGGGCAGGCGGATGGAGATCCCGGCGGTTGTGAGGGCCATTCAGGACGGCGATCTGGAGGGCCTGAAGGCAGCGCTGCGCGAATCTCCGTCGGCGCGGGTGCAGGCTCTGCAGGCGCATTATGCCGCGGGGGGGGTGGAGGGCAGCATTCTGCACGTGGCGGTCTATTATGACCACCACCACATTGTCAGCTACGTCTTCGAGGAGGTCGGGCAGCTGTACGGCTCCATGCGTGAGGGTGTGTGCCCCCGGGAACAAGGCCTGCTTGCAGTGTTCAGTGGCTCGAAGGTAGTGTGTGGGGCGTCTTCTACCCCTTTTCCTGCGGTCCGGCAGTGAGTGCGTCCGATTTGCTGGCACTGCGTCAGTAGCGTACGGCCGTTGGCGGCCAGGGGATGTCGGTTGGCAGGCAGCGACTGGCAGTAAGGTGCTTGACGGGAGGTGATGCTCTGGCGGTTGACTTGTCCAGTGCCTTCAACATGCGTGTTCTGTGAAGCGCCGTCAATGGGAATCCGCTTTCGGTGGAGACCCACAATGTCGGCTGCTCACCTGCGTTTTCACGAGCGCGTTTCATCGATGTTTTCCGAAAGCTGAACAGCCCCAACAATAGTCCAAAGTCGATTCCAGGACAAGTTGCCAGTCCCGTGGACAGGCATCACATGTCTCGAGCTCTCAGTGACTGGCAGCGCGCACAACAGCGTCTGTGTGTCCATGTGTGGGCGCATGCCATGTGCCCCTGTGGTATGCGTTGTGCAGTTTCATGGACCGGAAAGTCCGAAATGTTCCCCCAGACGGAGCTCAGTACCTGCGAAATCTGTCCCACGAATGAATAGCAAATATCTGTTTTTGTGAGATCTGCATATAGAGGGAGTAGTAACCCCCCCCCCCCCCCTGTCCTGCCCCACCCCTTGTCCTTCCCCGGGGAGGGGGGGAAGGGGGGACCGCCACTTGGTGTGAGTGAATGTGTTTTGAGGCACTACCACCTGTATCCCTTGTACTCTTGGCAGGACATTTTACTCACTTTCGCTGAAATCGAATTTGACAGCACGACCATGTTTACCCCTGGGACGAATATAATGTTCCTCCGCTCCACAGGGGAACCTGTTTTGGCGCAGGTTTCAGAGCACGGTGATGCATATCGCCGCATCTCTTATGAGCATGAAGGCAAGACAGTCCTGCCACTGTATTCTTTCATTTTGCAGTTCAATTTCTGTCCCTGAAAATGTGTGTGTACGGTGGTAGTGCGGTTCCCCCAGGGGGGGTGGGGGACCGTCACTTGGCAACCGTCCCCAAGGGGGTGGCTGGGGACCGTCTTCCCTGGGGTGGGGCAGGAGGTATGCACAGTACACGCACGTGGGGGTTGAGTGGAGGCAATTCCTGGTGCTCCAGCACTGCCTCATCTTCTGCCAATTCCATTCATTTTATGTTGTGTGGAAGGCGGCAAAATGGGCGGTCTTTGAAGGTCAGCTTCCGTCAGGACACCTCCTGCGTGGTCCACAGTGCAGACCGTTCCCCTGGGGTTGTGTCCGCAGAGGAGGCGCTGCACGCGACCGGCGCGCGCATGGGGCGGCGGATCCCAATCGGCCAGGCAACGAGACAAGAGGACTTGGCACAAATTCTGTCTTGCATCTCGTAGTTTGAGCCATGATCCGAATGTGAGTCATAGCCTCTGCTGGACGGAACGTGGGGACTGCCTCTAACTCTGACTGCATCAGCCATTCCAAGAATAGCGTGTTCCCTTCCTCCCGCTTGTCCAACGACCACCTCCCAGTCAGCCGGCGCTTTTTTGCCCCTTCGCATTGTCTAACGACGGCCCAGGGGTCGCACGGCCAAACGTTGTTGGTCGTTGTGCCGGGGGTGGCGGGGCTTATATTAGCCACTCAAAGGTGTTGAACGCCTGGTTGGCCTTCAGCAACTTCCACAAACTCTCCGTGATCCGCTTTCCCCTCATCAACCCTGTCGAGCTCAGGAGACCACCATCGGGAGGGTTAGACGCATCAACTGGAGGAGACGTTACATCGACGTCACAGCACAGCCCTGGAGCAAAAGGGGGCGCACTTAGCGCAGTGCACGCGCAGTGCAAGCGCAGTGCAACTATTTGGGCATGAGGCCGTACTAGAGACCCATACTTTGTGATACTAGGGGGGGCATCATCGTTGTTTGAGAATAGGTTTTGATACTTCTTCCACATTGGGGATATGGTATTTTTGGATTTTCACGTAGTTTCACCCATTTCCACCTTTTTTGACACTTTTTTGCTCATTTCCACCACATCCACTCTTTCCTAGGTTGATTTCTCCCCGCCATGGGACCTCGAGAAGGCAAAGGTGATGTATCCATGTTGTTTTCTCCCCATCATGGGGACCCCGAGCATGCACGGCTGCGGACCTGAGGATCATGATCAAGGTCGAGGGACAATCCAGCATCCTCTCCTAGTGTTGTATCACGTCTAAGTACTACAAGTACTATAATCGAAGGTGACCTCACGGGCTTGATCAACGCCAAGGATCCTTCATGCTAGCCAAGACCTACCATGCCTTCATCCCAAGACGGTCGGTAGCGGGGCTATGCTAGACGGCCATACCCAGCACCCCCGGGTCCATCCTCCCACCCCCATTCGTGGAAGATGGACCACCTCCCGCCCCCACTGAAGGAGGTCTCCCAGGGTCTACAGTGGGACATGCTCCTGAGGCAGGGGTGATATAAGGGCCTTTGGAAGGGGTGTGCTTGGGGACTCTTCAGGGGGAACCTTGTATAAAAAGTAGCGCGCAGTGCGCGCACAGTGCAAGGGCGCCCCCAAACAATGATGAAGTTGTGTGCATTTGACCCTTCGTTGTGGCCCTTGTCACGCGTGACCCACCCATTCTCAGCTGCCGAAGCCTTGGAGCCCAGCTTCTTCGCTCTGCAGTATCTGAAGTATTCGCTGGTGCTGCTGCTGCTGTCCAAGGGCTGCGACCCAAACCAACAGCAGCGGGAGGACGGCAACACACTGCTGCACCTGTGCTGTAGCCGACGCACCCCGCCCCTGCAGGTGTGGCATGGCTGTACGCTTGCTGGGTCAAGGCTTTGCTTGAGGGGAGAAGGTAAGGTATTCCAGGGCCAGCGCGCCCTGCCCCAGGTGTCACCCGTCATTCCCGCCAGTGCAGTGGCCGTCGTACGACATGGTGCGCTGCCTGAGGCCACATGTTGCACTGCACCGGCACCGGCACCGGGGTTGCCGCAGTGTGTTGGGGTTGCGTTGCGTTGGGTTATGGCCTCTTGCGGTAGTCAAGTTTTCCACAGTCACCCGCCTCCGGACGTGGCTGGTACGGACCGGCCTGAATGCCAGCATCAAAGGCTGGCAGCCACCGACCCCACCCCCCGCGAGCGAGCGTTTGCTGCTTGCTGCTGTTGTCACCCTCAGTTTCATCATCTGCTTGATCTTCATCACGCGACATGGGGTCGCGGATGGAGGGGACGTTGTTAAGCCCAGCAGCCTCACAAATCCTCACCCACTCCCCATTGTCAGGCTCCAACCAGAGGCTATTCTTTACGAGTCTTTCTTTTGCCAACGCCACTAGGCCGTCACCGATGCGCTCACGGATGGGTTTCAGCGCTTTCGTTGATTGACGGTCTCACACTGCCCAGCTCTGGAAGGTTTCATGACTGTGGGAGGCCGGATCACGGACTCGGGGCAGCTGCGGGTGGAGACAAGGGAGGACTGCCCGAATGTGGGGGGTGCTGTATGTCTGCAAATCGCCAAATATGATAGCAAGCATCAATTCCGGTGCTGCCATTGCACAAGAGAACACTCCAAGCCCCGAAAAGGACCCCAATACCCCGATGTGATGCGAGCCCCTGGTGACTCCATCTGCCAACATGGGCCCCCTAGCCCCAAATACCATCCCACACGGACTTTACACGGAGGTAGAGGCGGTGATTGTCGAGCACTGCGGCCACTAGAATGGATATGTGACTACATGACACGGATCTCTCCCTGCAGGTCGCTGCAATATTCTCCTTGGCAAGCTCAGCCGACATTCCCACAGGGCAAGCGCGGATTAGTCAGTGGTGTGGCGGGGCCTATTCAGTAGTGAGGGCATTGGTCAAAACGGGTTGTGGTCGGCGGTTTGCACCGGTCGTCCGCCGAGAGAGGCCTGCTCGGCCTAGGCCAGTCCCACGGGGCCCCTCCCAACGCACGAGCGGAGGAGCGAAGACCCACCCGCTCACGCGCCACACCCCTTGGCTCGGGGGGTGGGACCCCCCTCGCCCAAGGGTGTACAAATACACGCACGCCTGATCCTGTTCAGCGTGTGCGTCCATGCCGTGGCTGGCCATCACCACCACCACCACCACCACCACCACCACCACCATCGCCACCGCCGCCGTGCACCATTGCCACCACCTCCGCTGCTGCGCGCCGCCACCGCCTCCACCGCGTGCCATCGCCATCTCCATCACCACCGCAATTCACCACCGCCAGCAACACCAGCACTGCACGCAACCACCAGCACCACCGCCACCACCCCCAACAGAATTGCTCAGAGTCGAAATGGAAAGGGGACCGGGAACAGTCAAGACTAAGAGAAATAATAGTGTCATCGTTGGTAAATGCAAAAGATAGACCACTGCCGATGCACCGGGACCTCCACAGACCACCAGCCCCCCGGTGACTGTCAAGTGACAGCCAACTGACTTCATTTGACCATCCGCCACCCTCGTTTGACCGCCTGTACACTGCCGTCGGTTAACCGCAATTCTGCCACCCTTAAACCGAACAAGTGGGTACGAGCGGTGCAAACAAATGACGTTTGTCTGCTACGTCTGAGTGACCGGTCAGAACCCGCTCAGACTCAGCAGACAACACAAGAGAGAGACAGGCAGGCTCTGCCGATTGCCATCAGTTCTGCCGATTGCCATCACCTTCTGCATTATCCAGACGGGGATCGCTGCAAACTGCCGACCACCGGTACGCCTGCCCCTCAACAGAGTCCCGGCCAGTCAAGAACGCCTCTGAGGGCGGGTGCATCCCGAGGCACACACGACGGTCATTCACCCCAATACATGTCACGAAGGCATCGAGGGTACAATGGCCCTCCGCCGATTTCCGTGCGTGTCACAGAGCCCCTGTGCGTAGGGACGGGGTGGCTGCCGTTGATTTTTTGGTGGGAGCAGCTGCACTTTGAGAGTGCCGGAGCCCTAGTGCAGTCTCTCTCATGGGCTGCCACTGCCCCGCGACCAAAAAGTAAGAGCCAGTTGTTGTTGATGGGACCAGTGCCTATTCCGGAGGTGGTCGCCATTTGGGGGCAGAGCTGCCGTTTCCAGTGGGGCTTTTCAAACAGATAAAAGAGGGCGCAGGACGCGTTTAGACCAGCTCCTGGGGCTATCCTCTTTGACCAAGCACAAGCAGCCGACGATGTCAAGCAAAGGGGCTTCGATTTCACGTGCCAACACACGTATTGCAAGGGTTCCGTTTGTCCGGTGACTCTCAAACCGCACAGGCTGATCCTGAGTGCACGCAGCTGCTGATGTGTCTCTGTTGTACAGTTTGTCAAGCAGCTGCTCAAGACAAAGGGCATCAACCCCAACATCAAGAATGACGAGGGCCTTACGCCGCTGCATGTGCTTTGCATGCGGTCGGTGGCGCCCGAGGCGGCGGATGTGGTGAAGCTGTTGA
>OZ038390.1:8832529-9002529 GCA_964036045.1 Eutreptiella sp. 'Long Island Sound 2002'
CCGTCAATGGGAATCCGCTTTCGGTGGAGACCCACAATGTCGGCTGCTCACCTGCGTTTTCACGAGCGCGTTTCATCGATGTTTTCCGAAAGCTGAACAGCCCCAACAATAGTCCAAAGTCGATTCCAGGACAAGTTGCCAGTCCCGTGGACAGGCATCACATGTCTCGAGCTCTCAGTGACTGGCAGCGCGCACAACAGCGTCTGTGTGTCCATGTGTGGGCGCATGCCATGTGCCCCTGTGGTATGCGTTGTGCAGTTTCATGGACCGGAAAGTCCGAAATGTTCCCCCAGACGGAGCTCAGTACCTGCGAAATCTGTCCCACGAATGAATAGCAAATATCTGTTTTTGTGAGATCTGCATATAGAGGGAGTAGTAACCCCCCCCCCCCCCCTGTCCTGCCCCACCCCTTGTCCTTCCCCGGGGAGGGGGGGAAGGGGGGACCGCCACTTGGTGTGAGTGAATGTGTTTTGAGGCACTACCACCTGTATCCCTTGTACTCTTGGCAGGACATTTTACTCACTTTCGCTGAAATCGAATTTGACAGCACGACCATGTTTACCCCTGGGACGAATATAATGTTCCTCCGCTCCACAGGGGAACCTGTTTTGGCGCAGGTTTCAGAGCACGGTGATGCATATCGCCGCATCTCTTATGAGCATGAAGGCAAGACAGTCCTGCCACTGTATTCTTTCATTTTGCAGTTCAATTTCTGTCCCTGAAAATGTGTGTGTACGGTGGTAGTGCGGTTCCCCCAGGGGGGGTGGGGGACCGTCACTTGGCAACCGTCCCCAAGGGGGTGGCTGGGGACCGTCTTCCCTGGGGTGGGGCAGGAGGTATGCACAGTACACGCACGTGGGGGTTGAGTGGAGGCAATTCCTGGTGCTCCAGCACTGCCTCATCTTCTGCCAATTCCATTCATTTTATGTTGTGTGGAAGGCGGCAAAATGGGCGGTCTTTGAAGGTCAGCTTCCGTCAGGACACCTCCTGCGTGGTCCACAGTGCAGACCGTTCCCCTGGGGTTGTGTCCGCAGAGGAGGCGCTGCACGCGACCGGCGCGCGCATGGGGCGGCGGATCCCAATCGGCCAGGCAACGAGACAAGAGGACTTGGCACAAATTCTGTCTTGCATCTCGTAGTTTGAGCCATGATCCGAATGTGAGTCATAGCCTCTGCTGGACGGAACGTGGGGACTGCCTCTAACTCTGACTGCATCAGCCATTCCAAGAATAGCGTGTTCCCTTCCTCCCGCTTGTCCAACGACCACCTCCCAGTCAGCCGGCGCTTTTTTGCCCCTTCGCATTGTCTAACGACGGCCCAGGGGTCGCACGGCCAAACGTTGTTGGTCGTTGTGCCGGGGGTGGCGGGGCTTATATTAGCCACTCAAAGGTGTTGAACGCCTGGTTGGCCTTCAGCAACTTCCACAAACTCTCCGTGATCCGCTTTCCCCTCATCAACCCTGTCGAGCTCAGGAGACCACCATCGGGAGGGTTAGACGCATCAACTGGAGGAGACGTTACATCGACGTCACAGCACAGCCCTGGAGCAAAAGGGGGCGCACTTAGCGCAGTGCACGCGCAGTGCAAGCGCAGTGCAACTATTTGGGCATGAGGCCGTACTAGAGACCCATACTTTGTGATACTAGGGGGGGCATCATCGTTGTTTGAGAATAGGTTTTGATACTTCTTCCACATTGGGGATATGGTATTTTTGGATTTTCACGTAGTTTCACCCATTTCCACCTTTTTTGACACTTTTTTGCTCATTTCCACCACATCCACTCTTTCCTAGGTTGATTTCTCCCCGCCATGGGACCTCGAGAAGGCAAAGGTGATGTATCCATGTTGTTTTCTCCCCATCATGGGGACCCCGAGCATGCACGGCTGCGGACCTGAGGATCATGATCAAGGTCGAGGGACAATCCAGCATCCTCTCCTAGTGTTGTATCACGTCTAAGTACTACAAGTACTATAATCGAAGGTGACCTCACGGGCTTGATCAACGCCAAGGATCCTTCATGCTAGCCAAGACCTACCATGCCTTCATCCCAAGACGGTCGGTAGCGGGGCTATGCTAGACGGCCATACCCAGCACCCCCGGGTCCATCCTCCCACCCCCATTCGTGGAAGATGGACCACCTCCCGCCCCCACTGAAGGAGGTCTCCCAGGGTCTACAGTGGGACATGCTCCTGAGGCAGGGGTGATATAAGGGCCTTTGGAAGGGGTGTGCTTGGGGACTCTTCAGGGGGAACCTTGTATAAAAAGTAGCGCGCAGTGCGCGCACAGTGCAAGGGCGCCCCCAAACAATGATGAAGTTGTGTGCATTTGACCCTTCGTTGTGGCCCTTGTCACGCGTGACCCACCCATTCTCAGCTGCCGAAGCCTTGGAGCCCAGCTTCTTCGCTCTGCAGTATCTGAAGTATTCGCTGGTGCTGCTGCTGCTGTCCAAGGGCTGCGACCCAAACCAACAGCAGCGGGAGGACGGCAACACACTGCTGCACCTGTGCTGTAGCCGACGCACCCCGCCCCTGCAGGTGTGGCATGGCTGTACGCTTGCTGGGTCAAGGCTTTGCTTGAGGGGAGAAGGTAAGGTATTCCAGGGCCAGCGCGCCCTGCCCCAGGTGTCACCCGTCATTCCCGCCAGTGCAGTGGCCGTCGTACGACATGGTGCGCTGCCTGAGGCCACATGTTGCACTGCACCGGCACCGGCACCGGGGTTGCCGCAGTGTGTTGGGGTTGCGTTGCGTTGGGTTATGGCCTCTTGCGGTAGTCAAGTTTTCCACAGTCACCCGCCTCCGGACGTGGCTGGTACGGACCGGCCTGAATGCCAGCATCAAAGGCTGGCAGCCACCGACCCCACCCCCCGCGAGCGAGCGTTTGCTGCTTGCTGCTGTTGTCACCCTCAGTTTCATCATCTGCTTGATCTTCATCACGCGACATGGGGTCGCGGATGGAGGGGACGTTGTTAAGCCCAGCAGCCTCACAAATCCTCACCCACTCCCCATTGTCAGGCTCCAACCAGAGGCTATTCTTTACGAGTCTTTCTTTTGCCAACGCCACTAGGCCGTCACCGATGCGCTCACGGATGGGTTTCAGCGCTTTCGTTGATTGACGGTCTCACACTGCCCAGCTCTGGAAGGTTTCATGACTGTGGGAGGCCGGATCACGGACTCGGGGCAGCTGCGGGTGGAGACAAGGGAGGACTGCCCGAATGTGGGGGGTGCTGTATGTCTGCAAATCGCCAAATATGATAGCAAGCATCAATTCCGGTGCTGCCATTGCACAAGAGAACACTCCAAGCCCCGAAAAGGACCCCAATACCCCGATGTGATGCGAGCCCCTGGTGACTCCATCTGCCAACATGGGCCCCCTAGCCCCAAATACCATCCCACACGGACTTTACACGGAGGTAGAGGCGGTGATTGTCGAGCACTGCGGCCACTAGAATGGATATGTGACTACATGACACGGATCTCTCCCTGCAGGTCGCTGCAATATTCTCCTTGGCAAGCTCAGCCGACATTCCCACAGGGCAAGCGCGGATTAGTCAGTGGTGTGGCGGGGCCTATTCAGTAGTGAGGGCATTGGTCAAAACGGGTTGTGGTCGGCGGTTTGCACCGGTCGTCCGCCGAGAGAGGCCTGCTCGGCCTAGGCCAGTCCCACGGGGCCCCTCCCAACGCACGAGCGGAGGAGCGAAGACCCACCCGCTCACGCGCCACACCCCTTGGCTCGGGGGGTGGGACCCCCCTCGCCCAAGGGTGTACAAATACACGCACGCCTGATCCTGTTCAGCGTGTGCGTCCATGCCGTGGCTGGCCATCACCACCACCACCACCACCACCACCACCACCACCATCGCCACCGCCGCCGTGCACCATTGCCACCACCTCCGCTGCTGCGCGCCGCCACCGCCTCCACCGCGTGCCATCGCCATCTCCATCACCACCGCAATTCACCACCGCCAGCAACACCAGCACTGCACGCAACCACCAGCACCACCGCCACCACCCCCAACAGAATTGCTCAGAGTCGAAATGGAAAGGGGACCGGGAACAGTCAAGACTAAGAGAAATAATAGTGTCATCGTTGGTAAATGCAAAAGATAGACCACTGCCGATGCACCGGGACCTCCACAGACCACCAGCCCCCCGGTGACTGTCAAGTGACAGCCAACTGACTTCATTTGACCATCCGCCACCCTCGTTTGACCGCCTGTACACTGCCGTCGGTTAACCGCAATTCTGCCACCCTTAAACCGAACAAGTGGGTACGAGCGGTGCAAACAAATGACGTTTGTCTGCTACGTCTGAGTGACCGGTCAGAACCCGCTCAGACTCAGCAGACAACACAAGAGAGAGACAGGCAGGCTCTGCCGATTGCCATCAGTTCTGCCGATTGCCATCACCTTCTGCATTATCCAGACGGGGATCGCTGCAAACTGCCGACCACCGGTACGCCTGCCCCTCAACAGAGTCCCGGCCAGTCAAGAACGCCTCTGAGGGCGGGTGCATCCCGAGGCACACACGACGGTCATTCACCCCAATACATGTCACGAAGGCATCGAGGGTACAATGGCCCTCCGCCGATTTCCGTGCGTGTCACAGAGCCCCTGTGCGTAGGGACGGGGTGGCTGCCGTTGATTTTTTGGTGGGAGCAGCTGCACTTTGAGAGTGCCGGAGCCCTAGTGCAGTCTCTCTCATGGGCTGCCACTGCCCCGCGACCAAAAAGTAAGAGCCAGTTGTTGTTGATGGGACCAGTGCCTATTCCGGAGGTGGTCGCCATTTGGGGGCAGAGCTGCCGTTTCCAGTGGGGCTTTTCAAACAGATAAAAGAGGGCGCAGGACGCGTTTAGACCAGCTCCTGGGGCTATCCTCTTTGACCAAGCACAAGCAGCCGACGATGTCAAGCAAAGGGGCTTCGATTTCACGTGCCAACACACGTATTGCAAGGGTTCCGTTTGTCCGGTGACTCTCAAACCGCACAGGCTGATCCTGAGTGCACGCAGCTGCTGATGTGTCTCTGTTGTACAGTTTGTCAAGCAGCTGCTCAAGACAAAGGGCATCAACCCCAACATCAAGAATGACGAGGGCCTTACGCCGCTGCATGTGCTTTGCATGCGGTCGGTGGCGCCCGAGGCGGCGGATGTGGTGAAGCTGTTGAAGGCGAAGGGCGTTTTGCTGGACGCCCTAACTCCGGAGGGTAAGACTGCGCAGCAGCTGACGAAAAATGCGTTTGTCAGGTCTGTGTCCAGGGCCTATGTCCTCCCCGTGCACACCTTCATCTGCGTATCCGTGTCTCTGTGCCTGTGCCCTTGCTCAGAACCATGCCCTGCAGTTGCCCATCCGCATCTGCATCGCCTCCGTTTGGGCCGTCCCTGTTGACAGCTAGTGCTCCAGCCCATACCTATGCCCATGTCTGCGCTGCCATTTCTCTCTTGTTGCGACCACAGGAGACACGTCTGCTTTGAGACGGGTTGGGATTGGACATTATGAATGATACAGGATCCTCTGCAAGCCACTGCAGCTGCTCGTGTGACCAGCATTCCACCAAATCACTGGATACTTAGGATTTGCTGGATCTTTTTGTGGGTTATTTTCTTGAGGATTTTACAACCTCCCCCCAAACACACACGCACACACACGCATGACTAGAGAATATAGGGCCTTAAGATGAGGTACGGCCGAGGAAGTGCTGGCATTAGCCGCCAGTATCAAGGATGTTTTGGTAACAGGCTGGATGAGTGTTAGCTGGACCACTCATCTCAGTTGTATTTGTAGCCTGTTGTGTTCTCATTTGAGCTATTTCTACATCGACAGGCTGCACACCATGATCAGCAGTGCGCATAGCACCCCAATCGCTTTCAGACTGTTGCATTGAATCATGGTTGCCTAGGCCCATGTCCATGGGAAGTCCGACTTTCAATCGCTGGACGAGGGGAGGGTCGATGGAGCCCCTGAAAACTGTCCGATGGGTTTCGGAACAGTGGCTCAATTGCTTGGGCCTCCCTTTAGCCAAGTGGCCGATCGGGGCGGGGGGGGGGGGGGTAGCACGCCGTTTGGTCCCAATATGGTTGGGGTGTTGTAGCTGCCGGGGGTTAAGGGCCCCAGTCCTGAAATGGGAGGGGAGATGAAGCCGTTGTATTTCAATTCTTTGCAATCTCCTAGTCTGTGCGGTATGTGTTGGGTACCATAAAGGTGATGCTATGATCCCTATTGTTGTGCAAAAGATTTTTTGCCAATCAGAATACAATGTGCATGGGTGATGTTTTTCATACCGCTTTGGCATCGAAAATCCTCCTCAATGTGTATGTTCTGTTTCCCTTCACACAGTCTGCATTTGGAGGCAGCATACTGGGTATCACCATGGCTTCATGCCCGACTCAGTGGCGGTATCAGTGTGCTTCCACTGATGATGAGGGAAGCAATGCCAGTTTGTGTTGCAAATTTTGTTCCTTTTTTGCCGGTCACATCATTGAGTGTGGTGTTTACCTATTGTATCTGTTTACCTCGTATCTGTTTACCTCTTGCATTCCCTTGCCGCCAGATCACTGGTATGCTCAACGGCAACATCCACAATGATTATGCAGGTACCCACCTGATTTGGTCCAAGACCAAGCTCACCTAGTTTCAAAAGGGGACATTTTGCAATTTTTCTGAACCACAAGGCAGGGGCGTCCTTAAGGAACGAGATTTTTTTTTTTTTTTTGCTAAGGACAGCCCTTAAGGACAGCCCCAAGGGACCACCAGCCGCCAACCGCCAACTCCCATCAACTGCCAACCGCCACCAACCGCCAACCACCAACCGCCACCAACCGCCAGCCACCAACCGCCGCCAACCGCCAGCGGCGACCAACCGCCAACTGCCAACCACTGCCAACTGCCTCCAACCACCAACCGCCAGCCACCAACCGCCGCCAACCACCACCAACCGCCACCAACCGCCAGTTGCCAACTGCCAACCGCCAACTGCCGCCAACCGCCAACCGCCAACTGCCACAACCATGGTTGAGCACATGGAGTGCCCGCGGGCTCTTTTGAAATTACCTGGTTCTGGACGGGATTTTTTTTTTTTTGCGTTAAGGACAGCCCTGGCACAAGGTTGTCCCCTGCAACCAGATTTGTCAGTTGGGGTTACTGGCAATGCCCGCTGCTTATACTGTGTGTGTGTGTGTGTGTGTGTGTGTGTGTGTGTGTGTGTGTGTGTGTGTGTGTCCGTCTACACCCTGATCTAGGAGTGCGGGGACAACAGCTGTCAGTGTAAAAAGCCCTGGGAGTCCAATGTGTGTGTGTGTAGTGCACCAATGATGGTGCATTTCTGGCTTCTTTCTTTCTCTCTTTCTTCCCCCCGTTGAACTGACAATTCCACAAGCCTCGGAGGGCGGTGAAAGTAGTGCAGGGACATGGAGGTGAGGGCTCCAAAACATTCCCACAGCCCAGTACTGAACCAGCATAACATCTACGTCTGTCCTTTGCAGGCCCTTGGCTTAGCGCTCTGCGCGGCTGCCGAGGGCTGGAGACCTTCATGAACGGGTGCAGGATGTGCCTCCTCCTCTCGCCCTGTACTGCAGAAAGGCGCCTACTGGCGTTGAACATGCTTTGTCTTGTTTGATGACCAGCTGACGAGGAATTGACATCGGGACTTGGCATTGTGCTCGTCTGTTTGTTGACAATTGTGTGTGTGTGTGTGTGTGTGTGTGCGTGCGTGCGTGCGTGCGTGCGTGCGTGCGTGCGTGCGTGCGTGCGTGCGTGCGTGCGTGTGTGCCGGGGCAGGGCGGGGTGAGGGACATCCTGGGGCACAGGCCTTGGCATGGCCTTGTATTCCTACTTGCAGGGGTGGACACGACAAGTGGACCGCCCCACCCGTTGGCGCCTGCTGACTGTGTACCTGCTGTACTACAGAAAGGCGCCTAGCCGCATGCTCTTCCACACCTTCTTCTACTTTCTTACGGCCTAACGAGATTCGTTAGCGACCAGTGCCGTGCTCTGTTTGTCTGCATGTTCATCTTGCTTCAATCGTGTGTGTGTGTGTGTGTGTGTGTGTGTGTGTGTGTGTGTGTGTGTGTGTGTGTGTGTGTGTGTGTGTGTGTGTATGTGTGTGTGTGTGTGTGTGTGTGTGTGTGTGTGTGTGTGTGTGTGTGTGTGTGTGTGTGTGTGTGTGTGTACCCCCACTGCTGCCCAGGGGCGCGTGACCTCACCGTGGTGTGGGGGTGAAACCGGGGGGGGTCCCCCCCGGGCTAACACGCAATCTGGGGGGTGCCCTGGTCCAGCCGCGGCGGCCAGGGCACGGGATCGCGCGCCCCACCCCTCGCCGGCCACCGTGGGAGAGCCACGATGGCACAGGGCGGGCTCCACCGGGGGGTGGCGGTAAGCGGGAGTAACCCGGGTCCCCCTGTGACCCAGCCCTCTCCAGGGCTCGTGTGCGCTCCCCTACCCCAACCCACTGCACCTTGTGTTCTGCACAGGTACATCATGGGGTGGGGATATCGTCCTATCCCACGCCCGTCCGGGCCTGGGGCACAACCACTATGGCCTTCGGCCAGGGGCCTGATGTCACGGGGGGCTACCGGTCCTGCCCTACAATGCAATGCGGGGCAACCGTGACATCAGGCCTCACAGCCACGCTCCTTCCCCCACACAGCGGCGGTTACACCCGAGTCCCTCCGGTCCAGCCTGGGCCGCGGGGGGATAGGGACGCCCCGTGGGTTCGTCAGGTATTTTTCCTTCCCCCACACAGCGGCGGTTACACCCGAGTCCCTCCGGTCCAGCCTGGGCCGCGGGGGGATAGGGACGCCCCGTGGGTTCGTCAGGTATTTTTCCTTCCCCCACACAGCGGCGGTTACACCCGAGTCCCTCCGGTCCAGCCTGGGCCGCGGAGGGATAGGGACGCCCCGTGGGTTCGTCAGGTATTCTTCCTCCCCCCACACAGCGGCGGTTACACCCGAGTCCCTCCGGTCCAGCCTGGGCCGCGGAGGGATAGGGACGCCCCGTGGGTTCGTCACGTATTCTTCCTCCCCCCACACAGCGGCGGTTACACCCGAGTCCCTCCGGTCCAGCCTGGGCCGCGGGGGGATAGGGACGCCCCGTGGGTTCGTCAGGTATTTTTCCTTCCCCCACACAGCGGCGGTTACACCCGAGTCCCTCCGGTCCAGCCTGGGCCGCGGAGGGATAGGGACGCCCCGTGGGTTCGTCAGGTATTCTTCCTCCCCCCACACAGCGGCGGTTACACCCGAGTCCCTCCGGTCCAGCCTGGGCCGCGGAGGGATAGGGACGCCCCGTGGGTTCGTCACGTATTCTTCCTCCCCCCACACAGCGGCGGTTACACCCGAGTCCCTCCGGTCCAGCCTGGGCCGCGGGGGGATAGGGACGCCCCGTGGGTTCGTCAGGTATTTTTCCTTCCCCCAGGCGGCGGCGGTTACACCCGAGTCCCTCCGGTCCAGCCTGGGCCGCGGAGGGATAGGGACGCCCCGTGGGTTCGTCAGGTATTTTTCCTTCCCCCACACAGCGGCGGTTACACCCGAGTCCCTCCGGTCCAGCCTGGGCCGCGGGGGGATAGGGACGCCCCGTGGGTTCGTCGGGTATTTTTCCTTCCCCCACACAGCGGCGGTTACACCCGAGTCCCTCCGGTCCAGCCTGGGCCGCGGAGGGATAGGGACGCCCCATGGGTTCGTCAGGTATTTTTCCTTCCCCCACACAGCGGCGGTTACACCCGAGTCCCTCCGGTTCAGCCTGGGCCGCGGAGGGATAGGGACGCCCCGTGGGTTCGTCAGGTATTCTTCCTCCCCCCACACAGCGGCGGTTACACCCGAGTCCCTCCGGTCCAGCGTGGGCCGCGGAGGGATAGGGACGCCCCGTGGGTTCGTCACGTATTCTTCCTCCCCCCACACAGCGGCGGTTACACCCGAGTCCCTCCGGTCCAGCCTGGGCCGCGGAGGGATAGGGACGCCCCGTGGGTTCGTCAGGTATTTTTCCTTCCCCCACACAGCGGCGGTTACACCCGAGTCCCTCCGGTCCAGCCTGGGCCGCGGGGGAATAGGGACGCCCCGTGGGTTCATCAGGTATTCTTCCTCCCCCCACACAGCGGCGGTTACACCCGAGTCCCTCCGGTCCAGCCTGGGCCGCGGGGGGATAGGGACGCCCCGTGGGTTCGTCAGGTATTTTTCCTTCCCCCACACAGCGGCGGTTACACCCGAGTCCCTCCGGTCCAGCCTGGGCCGCGGAGGGATAGGGACGCCCCGTGGGTTCGTCAGGTATTCTTCCTCCCCCCACACAGCGGCGGTTACACCCGAGTCCCTCCGGTCCAGCCTGGGCCGCGGAGGGATAGGGACGCCCCGTGGGTTCGTCACGTATTCTTCCTCCCCCCACACAGCGGCGGTTACACCCGAGTCCCTCCGGTCCAGCCTGGGCCGCGGAGGGATAGGGACGCCCCGTGGGTTCGTCAGGTATTTTTCCTTCCCCCACACAGCGGCGGTTACACCCCAGTCCCTCCGGTCCAGCCTGGGCCGCGGGGGGATAGGGACGCCCCGTGGGTTCGTCAGGTATTTTTCCTTCCCCCACACAGCGGCGGTTACACCCGAGTCCCTCCGGTCCAGCCTGGGCCGCGGGGGGATAGGGACGCCCCGTGGGTTCGTCAGGTATTCTTCCTCCCCCCACACAGCGGCGGTTACACCCGAGTCCCTCCGGTCCAGCCTGGGCCGCGGAGGGATAGGGACGCCCCGTGGGTTCGTCAGGTATTTTTCCTTCCCCCACACAGCGGCGGTTACACCCGAGTCCCTCCGGTCCAGCCTGGGCCGCGGAGGGATAGGGACGCCCCGTGGGTTCGTCAGGTATTCTTCCTCCCCCCACACAGCGGCGGTTACACCCGAGTCCCTCCGGTCCAGACTGGGCCGCGGAGGGATAGGGACGCCCCGTGGGTTCGTCAGGTATTCTTCCTCCCCCCACACAGCGGCGGTTACACCCGAGTCCCTCCGGTCCAGCCTGGGCCGCGGGGGGATAGGGACGCCCCGTGGGTTCGTTAGGTATTTTTCCTTCCCCCACACAGCGGCGGTTACACCCGAGTCCCTCCGGTCCAGCCTGGGCCGCGGAGGGATAGGGACGCCCCGTGGGTTCGTCAAGTATTTTTCCTTCCCCCACACAGCGGCGGTTACACCCGAGTCCCTCCGGTCCAGCCTGGGCCGCGGAGGGATAGGGACGCCCCGTGGGTTCGTCACGTATTCTTCCTCCCCCCACACAGCGGCGGTTACACCCGAGTCCCTCCGGTCCAGCCTGGGCCGCGGGGGGATAGGGACGCCCCGTGGGTTCGTCAGGTATTTTTCCTTGCCCCACACAGCGGCGGTTACACCCGAGTCCCTCCGGTCCAGACTGGGCCGCGGAGGGATAGGGACGCCCCGTGGGTTCGTCAGGTATTCTTCCTCCCCCCACACAGCGGCGGTTACACCCGAGTCCCTCCGGTCCAGCCTGGGCCGCGGGGGGATAGGGACGCCCCGTGGGTTCGTCAGGTATTTTTCCTTCCCCCACACAGCGGCGGTTACACCCGAGTCCCTCCGGTCCAGCCTGGGCCGCGGAGGGATAGGGACGCCCCGTGGGTTCGTCAGGTATTTTTCCTTCCCCCACACAGCGGCGGTTACACCCCAGTCCCTCCGGTCCAGCCTGGGCCGCGGGGGGATAGGGACGCCCCGTGGGTTCGTCAGGTATTTTTCCTTCCCCCGAACAGCGGCGGTTACACCCGAGTCCCTCCGGTCCAGCCTGGGCCGCGGGGGGATAGGGACGCCCCGTGGGTTCGTCAGGTATTTTTCCTTCCCCCACACAGCGGCGGTTACACCCGAGTCCCTCCGGTCCAGCCTGGGCCGCGGAGGGATAGGGACGCCCCGTGGGTTCGTCAGGTATTCTTCCTCCCCCCACACAGCGGCGGTTACACCCGAGTCCCTCCGGTCCAGCATGGGCCGCGGGGGGATAGGGACGCCCCGTGGGTTCGTCAGGTATTTTTCCTTCCCCCACACAGCGGCGGTTACACCCGAGTCCCTCCGGTCCAGCCTGGGCCGCGGAGGGATAGGGACGCCCCGTGGGTTCGTCAGGTATTTTTCCTTCCCCCACACAGCGGCGGTTACACCCGAGTCCCTCCGGTCCAGCCTGGGCCGCGGGGGGATAGGGACGCCCCGTGGGTTCGTCAGGTATTTTTCCTTCCCCCACACAGCGGCGGTTACACCCGAGTCCCTCCGGTCCAGCCTGGGCCGCGGGGGGATAGGGACGCCCCGTGGGTTCGTCAGGTATTTTTCCTTCCCCCACACAGCGGCGGTTACACCCGAGTCCCTCCGGTCCAGCCTGGGCCGCGGAGGGATAGGGACGCCCCGTGGGTTCGTCACGTATTCTTCCTCCCCCCACACAGCGGCGGTTACACCCGAGTCCCTCCGGTCCAGCCTGGGCCGCGGGGGGATAGGGACGCCCCGTGGGTTCGTCACGTATTCTTCCTCCCCCCACACAGCGGCGGTTACACCCGAGTCCCTCCGGTCCAGCCTGGGCCGCGGGGGGATAGGGACGCCCCGTGGGTTCGTCAGGTATTTTTCCTTCCCCCACACAGCGGCGGTTACACCCGAGTCCCTCCGGTTCAGCCTGGGCCGCGGAGGGATAGGGACGCCCCGTGGGTTCGTCAGGTATTCTTCCTCCCCCCACACAGCGGCGGTTACACCCGAGTCCCTCCGGTCCAGCCTGGGCCGCGGGGGGATAGGGACGCCCCGTGGGTTCGTCAGGTATTCTTCCTCCCCCCACACAGCGGCGGTTACACCCGAGTCCCTCCGGTCCAGCCTGGGCCGCGGGGGGATAGGGACGCCCCGTGGGTTCGTCAGGTATTCTTCCTCCCCCCACACAGCGGCGGTTACACCCGAGTCCCTCCGGTCCAGCCTGGGCCGCGGAGGGATAGGGACGCCCCGTGGGTTCGTCAGGTATTTTTCCTTCCCCCACACAGCGGCGGTTACACCCGAGTCCCTCCGGTCCAGCCTGGGCCGCGGAGGGATAGGGACGCCCCGTGGGTTCGTCAGGTATTTTTCCTTCCCCCACACAGCGGCGGTTACACCCGAGTCCCTCCGGTCCAGCATGGGCCGCGGGGGGATAGGGACGCCCCGTGGGTTCGTCAGGTATTTTTCCTTCCCCCACACAGCGGCGGTTACACCCGAGTCCCTCCGGTCCAGCCTGGGCCGCGGAGGGATAGGGACGCCCCGTGGGTTCGTCAGGTATTTTTCCTTCCCCCACACAGCGGCGGTTACACCCGAGTCCCTCCGGTCCAGCCTGGGCCGCGGGGGGATAGGGACGCCCCGTGGGTTCGTCAGGTATTTTTCCTTCCCCCACACAGCGGCGGTTACACCCGAGTCCCTCCGGTCCAGCCTGGGCCGCGGGGGGATAGGGACGCCCCGTGGGTTCGTCAGGTATTTTTCCTTCCCCCACACAGCGGCGGTTACACCCGAGTCCCTCCGGTCCAGCCTGGGCCGCGGAGGGATAGGGACGCCCCGTGGGTTCGTCAGGTATTTTTCCTTCCCCCACACAGCGGCGGTTACACCCGAGTCCCTCCGGTCCAGCCTGGGCCGCGGAGGGATAGGGACGCCCCGTGGGTTCGTCAGGTATTCTTCCTCCCCCCACACAGCGGCGGTTACACCCGAGTCCCTCCGGTCCAGCGTGGGCCGCGGAGGGATAGGGACGCCCCGTGGGTTCGTCACGTATTCTTCCTCCCCCCACACAGCGGCGGTTACACCCGAGTCCCTCCGGTCCAGCCTGGGCCGCGGGGGGATAGGGACGCCCCGTGGGTTCGTCAGGTATTTTTCCTTCCCCCACACAGCGGCGGTTACACCCGAGTCCCTCCGGTTCAGCCTGGGCCGCGGAGGGATAGGGACGCCCCGTGGGTTCGTCAGGTATTCTTCCTCCCCCCACACAGCGGCGGTTACACCCGAGTCCCTCCGGTCCAGCCTGGGCCGCGGGGGGATAGGGACGGCCCGTGGGTTCGTCAGGTATTCTTCCTCCCCCCACACAGCGGCGGTTACACCCGAGTCCCTCCGGTCCAGCCTGGGCCGCGGAGGGATAGGGACGCCCCGTGGGTTCGTCAGGTATTTTTCCTTCCCCCACACAGCGGCGGTTACACCCGAGTCCCTCCAGTCCAGTCTGGGCCGCGGAGGGATAGGGACGCCCCGTGGGTTCGTCAGGTATTTTTCCTTCCCCCACACAGCGGCGGTTACACCCGAGTCCCTCCGGTCCAGCCTGGGCCGCGGGGGGATAGGGACGCCCCGTGGGTTCGTCAGGTATTTTTCCTTCCCCCACACAGCGGCGGTTACACCCGAGTCCCTCCGGTCCAGCCTGGGCCGCGGAGGGATAGGGACGCCCCGTGGGTTCGTCAGGTATTCTTCCTCCCCCCACACAGCGGCGGTTACACCCGAGTCCCTCCGGTCCAGCCTGGGCCGCGGGGGGATAGGGACGCCCCGTGGGTTCGTCAGGTATTTTTCCTTCCCCCACACAGCGGCGCTTACACCCGAGTCCCTCCGGTCCAGCCTGGGCCGCGGGGGGATAGGGACGCCCCGTGGGTTCGTCGGGTATTTTTCCTTCCCCCACACAGCGGCGGTTACACCCGAGTCCCTCCGGTTCAGCCTGGGCCGCGGGGGGATAGGGACGCCCCGTGGGTTCGTTAGGTATTTTTCCTTCCCCCACACAGCGGCGGTTACACCCGAGTCCCTCCGGTTCAGCCTGGGCCGCGGGGGGATAGGGACGCCCCGTGGGTTCGTTAGGTATTTTTCCTTCCCCCACACAGCGGCGGTTACACCCGAGTCCCTCCGGTTCAGCCTGGGCCGCGGGGGGATAGGGACGCCCCGTGGGTTCGTCAGGTATTTTTCCTTCCCCCACACAGCGGCGGTTACACCCGAGTCCCTCCGGTTCAGCCTGGGCCGCGGGGGGATAGGGACGCCCCGTGGGTTCGTTAGGTATTTTTCCTTCCCCCACACAGCGGCGGTTACACCCGAGTCCCTCCGGTCCAGCCTGGGCCGCGGAGGGATAGGGACGCCCCGTGGGTTCGTCAGGTATTCTTCCTCCCCCCACACAGCGGCGGTTACACCCCAGTCCCTCCGGTCCAGCCTGGGCCGCGGAGGGATAGGGACGCCCCGTGGGTTCGTCAGGTATTCTTCCTCCCCCCACACAGCGGCGGTTACACCCGAGTCCCTCCGGTCCAGCCTGGGCCGCGGGGGGATAGGGACGCCCCGTGGGTTCGTCAGGTATTTTTCCTTCCCCCACACAGCGGCGGTTACACCCGAGTCCCTCCGGTCCAGCCTGGGCCGCGGAGGGATAGGGACGCCCCGTGGGTTTGTCAGGTATTTTTCCTTCCCCCACACAGCGGCGGTTACACCCCAGTCCCTCCGGTCCAGCCTGGGCCGCGGGGGGATAGGGACGCCCCGTGGGTTCGTCAGGTATTTTTCCTTCCCCCACACAGCGGCGGTTACACCCGAGTCCCTCCGGTCCAGCCTGGGCCGCGGGGGGATAGGGACGCCCCGTGGGTTCGTCAGGTATTTTTCCTTCCCCCACACAGCGGCGGTTACACCCGAGTCCCTCCGGTCCAGCCTGGGCCGCGGAGGGATAGGGACGCCCCGTGGGTTCGTCAGGTATTTTTCCTTCCCCCACACAGCGGCGGTTACACCCGAGTCCCTCCGGTCCAGCCTTGGCCGCGGGGGGATAGGGACGCCCCGTGGGTTCGTCAGGTATTTTTCCTTCCCCCACACAGCGGCGGTTACACCCGAGTCCCTCCGGTCCAGCCTGGGCCGCGGAGGGATAGGGACGCCCCGTGGGTTCGTCAGGTATTTTTCCTTCCCCTACACAGCGGCGGTTACACCCGAGTCCCTCCGGTCCAGCCTGGGCCGCGGAGGGATAGGGACGCCCCGTGGGTTCGTCAGGTATTCTTCCTCCCCCCACACAGCGGCGGTTACACCCGAGTCCCTCCGGTCCAGCCTGGGCCGCGGAGGGATAGGGACGCCCCGTGGGTTCGTCACGTATTCTTCCTCCCCCCACACAGCGGCGGTTACACCCGAGTCCCTCCGGTCCAGCCTGGGCCGCGGGGGGATAGGGACGCCCCGGGGGTTCGTCAGGTATTTTTCCTTCCCCCACACAGCGGCGGTTACACCCGAGTCCCTCCGGTTCAGCCTGGGCCGCGGAGGGATAGGGACGCCCCGTGGGTTCGTCAGGTATTCTTCCTCCCCCCACACAGCGGCGGTTACACCCGAGTCCCTCCGGTCCAGCCTGGGCCGCGGGGGGATAAGGACGCCCCGTGGGTTCGTCAGGTATTTTTCCTTCCCCCACACAGCGGCGGTTACACCCGAGTCCCTCCGGTCCAGCCTGGGCCGCGGAGGGATAGGGACGCCCCGTGGGTTCGTCAGGTATTTTTCCTTCCCCCACACAGCGGCGGTTACACCCCAGTCCCTCCGGTCCAGCCTGGGCCGCGGGGGGATAGGGACGCCCCGTGGGTTCGTCAGGTATTTTTCCTTCCCCCACACAGCGGCGGTTACACCCGAGTCCCTCCGGTCCAGCCTGGGCCGCGGGGGGATAGGGACGCCCCGTGGGTTCGTCAGGTATTTTTCCTTCCCCCACACAGCGGCGGTTACACCCCAGTCCCTCCGGTCCAGCCTGGGCCGCGGGGGGATAGGGACGCCCCGTGGGTTCGTCAGGTATTTTTCCTTCCCCCACACAGCGGCGGTTACACCCGAGTCCCTCCGGTTCAGCCTGGGCCGCGGAGGGATAGGGACGCCCCGTGGGTTCGTCAGGTATTCTTCCTCCCCCCACACAGCGGCGGTTACACCCGAGTCCCTCCGGTCCAGCCTGGGCCGCGGGGGGATAGGGACGGCCCGTGGGTTCGTCAGGTATTCTTCCTCCCCCCACACAGCGGCGGTTACACCCGAGTCCCTCCGGTCCAGCCTGGGCCGCGGAGGGATAGGGACGCCCCGTGGGTTCGTCAGGTATTTTTCCTTCCCCCACACAGCGGCGGTTACACCCGAGTCCCTCCAGTCCAGCCTGGGCCGCGGAGGGATAGGGACGCCCCGTGGGTTCGTCAGGTATTTTTCCTTCCCCCACACAGCGGCGGTTACACCCGAGTCCCTCCGGTCCAGCCTGGGCCGCGGGGGGATAGGGACGCCCCGTGGGTTCGTCAGGTATTTTTCCTTCCCCCACACAGCGGCGGTTACACCCGAGTCCCTCCGGTCCAGCCTGGGCCGCGGAGGGATAGGGACGCCCCGTGGGTTCGTCAGGTATTCTTCCTCCCCCCACACAGCGGCGGTTACACCCGAGTCCCTCCGGTCCAGCCTGGGCCGCGGGGGGATAGGGACGCCCCGTGGGTTCGTCAGGTATTTTTCCTTCCCCCACACAGCGGCGGTTACACCCGAGTCCCTCCGGTCCAGCCTGGGCCGCGGGGGGATAGGGACGCCCCGTGGGTTCGTCAGGTATTTTTCCTTCCCCCACACAGCGGCGGTTACACCCGAGTCCCTCCGGTTCAGCCTGGGCCGCGGGGGGATAGGGACGCCCCGTGGGTTCGTTAGGTATTTTTCCTTCCCCCACACAGCGGCGGTTACACCCGAGTCCCTCCGGTCCAGCCTGGGCCGCGGAGGGATAGGGACGCCCCGTGGGTTCGTCAGGTATTCTTCCTCCCCCCACACAGCGGCGGTTACACCCCAGTCCCTCCGGTCCAGCCTGGGCCGCGGAGGGATAGGGACGCCCCGTGGGTTCGTCAGGTATTCTTCCTCCCCCCACACAGCGGCGGTTACACCCGAGTCCCTCCGGTCCAGCCTGGGCCGCGGGGGGATAGGGACGCCCCGTGGGTTCGTCAGGTATTTTTCCTTCCCCCACACAGCGGCGGTTACACCCGAGTCCCTCCGGTCCAGCCTGGGCCGCGGAGGGATAGGGACGCCCCGTGGGTTTGTCAGGTATTTTTCCTTCCCCCACACAGCGGCGGTTACACCCCAGTCCCTCCGGTCCAGCCTGGGCCGCGGGGGGATAGGGACGCCCCGTGGGTTCGTCAGGTATTTTTCCTTCCCCCACACAGCGGCGGTTACACCCGAGTCCCTCCGGTCCAGCCTGGGCCGCGGGGGGATAGGGACGCCCCGTGGGTTCGTCAGGTATTTTTCCTTCCCCCACACAGCGGCGGTTACACCCGAGTCCCTCCGGTCCAGCCTGGGCCGCGGAGGGATAGGGACGCCCCGTGGGTTCGTCAGGTATTTTTCCTTCCCCCACACAGCGGCGGTTACACCCGAGTCCCTCCGGTCCAGCCTTGGCCGCGGGGGGATAGGGACGCCCCGTGGGTTCGTCAGGTATTTTTCCTTCCCCCACACAGCGGCGGTTACACCCGAGTCCCTCCGGTCCAGCCTGGGCCGCGGAGGGATAGGGACGCCCCGTGGGTTCGTCAGGTATTTTTCCTTCCCCTACACAGCGGCGGTTACACCCGAGTCCCTCCGGTCCAGCCTGGGCCGCGGAGGGATAGGGACGCCCCGTGGGTTCGTCAGGTATTCTTCCTCCCCCCACACAGCGGCGGTTACACCCGAGTCCCTCCGGTCCAGCCTGGGCCGCGGAGGGATAGGGACGCCCCGTGGGTTCGTCACGTATTCTTCCTCCCCCCACACAGCGGCGGTTACACCCGAGTCCCTCCGGTCCAGCCTGGGCCGCGGGGGGATAGGGACGCCCCGGGGGTTCGTCAGGTATTTTTCCTTCCCCCACACAGCGGCGGTTACACCCGAGTCCCTCCGGTTCAGCCTGGGCCGCGGAGGGATAGGGACGCCCCGTGGGTTCGTCAGGTATTCTTCCTCCCCCCACACAGCGGCGGTTACACCCGAGTCCCTCCGGTCCAGCCTGGGCCGCGGGGGGATAAGGACGCCCCGTGGGTTCGTCAGGTATTTTTCCTTCCCCCACACAGCGGCGGTTACACCCGAGTCCCTCCGGTCCAGCCTGGGCCGCGGAGGGATAGGGACGCCCCGTGGGTTCGTCGGGTATTTTTCCTTCCCCCACACAGCGGCGGTTACACCCCAGTCCCTCCGGTCCAGCCTGGGCCGCGGGGGGATAGGGACGCCCCGTGGGTTCGTCAGGTATTTTTCCTTCCCCCACACAGCGGCGGTTACACCCGAGTCCCTCCGGTCCAGCCTGGGCCGCGGGGGGATAGGGACGCCCCGTGGGTTCGTCAGGTATTTTTCCTTCCCCCACACAGCGGCGGTTACACCCGAGTCCCTCCGGTCCAGCCTGGGCCGCGGAGGGATAGGGACGCCCCGTGGGTTCGTCAGGTATTTTTCCTTCCCCCACACAGCGGCGGTTACACCCGAGTCCCTCCGGTCCAGCCTGGGCCGCGGGGGGATAGGGACGCCCCGTGGGTTCGTCAGGTATTTTTCCTTCCCCCACACAGCGGCGGTTACACCCGAGTCCCTCCGGTCCAGCCTGGGCCGCGGGGGGATAGGGACGCCCCGTGGGTTCGTCAGGTATTTTTCCTTCCCCCACACAGCGGCGGTTACACCCGAGTCCCTCCGGTCCAGCCTGGGCCGCGGGGGGATAGGGACGCCCCGTGGGTTCGTCAGGTATTTTTCCTTCCCCCACACAGCGGCGGTTACACCCGAGTCCCTCCGGTCCAGCCTGGGCCGCGGAGGGATAGGGACGCCCCGTGGGTTCGTCAAGTATTTTTCCTTCCCCCACACAGCGGCGGTTACACCCCAGTCCCTCCGGTCCAGCCTGGGCCGCGGGGGGATAGGGACGCCCCGTGGGTTCGTCAGGTATTTTTCCTTCCCCCACACAGCGGCGGTTACACCCGAGTCCCTCCGGTTCAGCCTGGGCCGCGGAGGGATAGGGACGCCCCGTGGGTTCGTCAGGTATTCTTCCTCCCCCCACACAGCGGCGGTTACACCCGAGTCCCTCCGGTCCAGCCTGGGCCGCGGGGGGATAGGGACGCCCCGTGGGTTCGTCACGTATTCTTCCTCCCCCCACACAGCGGCGGTTACACCCGAGTCCCTCCGGTCCAGCCTGAGCCGCGGGGGGATAGGGACGCCCCGTGGGTTCGTCAGGTATTTTTCCTTCCCCCACACAGCGGCGGTTACACCCGAGTCCCTCCGGTTCAGCCTGGGCCGCGGAGGGATAGGGACGCCCCGTGGGTTCGTCAGGTATTCTTCCTCCCCCCACACAGCGGCGGTTACACCCCAGTCCCTCCGGTCCAGCCTGGGCCGCGGGGGGATAGGGACGCCCCGTGGGTTCGTCAGGTATTTTTCCTTCCCCCACACAGCGGCGGTTACACCCGAGTCCCTCCGGTCCAGCCTGGGCCGCGGGGGGATAGGGACGCCCCATGGGTTCGTCAGGTATTTTTCCTTCCCCCACACAGCGGCGGTTACACCCGAGTCCCTCCGGTCCAGCCTGGGCCGCGGGGGGATAGGGACGCCCCGTGGGTTCGTCAAGTATTTTTCCTTCCCCCACACAGCGGCGGTTACACCCGAGTCCCTCCGGTCCAGCCTGGGCCGCGGAGGGATAGGGACGCCCCGTGGGTTCGTCAGGTATTTTTCCTTCCCCCACACAGCGGCGGTTACACCCGAGTCCCTCCGGTCCAGCCTGGGCCGCGGGGGGATAGGGACGCCCCATGGGTTCGTCAGGTATTTTTCCTTCCCCCACACAGCGGCGGTTACACCCGAGTCCCTCCGGTCCAGCCTGGGCCGCGGGGGGATAGGGACGCCCCGTGGGTTCGTCAAGTATTTTTCCTTCCCCCACACAGCGGCGGTTACACCCGAGTCCCTCCGGTCCAGCCTGGGCCGCGGAGGGATAGGGACGCCCCGTGGGTTCGTTAGGTATTTTTCCTTCCCCCACACAGCGGCGGTTACACCCGAGTCCCTCCGGTCCAGCCTGGGCCGCGGGGGGATAGGGACGCCCCGTGGGTTCGTCAGGTATTTTTCCTTCCCCCACACAGCGGCGGTTACACCCGAGTCCCTCCGGTCCAGCCTGGGCCGCGGGGGGATAGGGACGCCCCGTGGGTTCGTCAGGTATTTTTCCTTCCCCCACACAGCGGCGGTTACACCCGAGTCCCTCCGGTCCAGCCTGGGCCGCGGGGGGATAGGGACGCCCCGTGGGTTCGTTAGGTATTTTTCCTTCCCCCACACAGCGGCGGTTACACCCGAGTCCCTCCGGTCCAGCCTGGGCCGCGGGGGGATAGGGACGCCCCGTGGGTTCGTCAGGTATTTTTCCTTCCCCCACACAGCGGCGGTTACACCCGAGTCCTTCCGGTCCAGCCTGGGCCGCGGGGGGATAGGGACGCCCCGTGGGTTCGTCAGGTATTTTTCCTTCCCCCACACAGCGGCGGTTACACCCGAGTCCCTCCGGTCCAGCCTGGGCCGCGGGGGGATAGGGACGCCCCGTGGGTTCGTCAGGTATTTTTCCTTCCCCCACACAGCGGCGGTTACACCCGAGTCCCTCCGGTCCAGCCTGGGCCACGGAGGGATAGGGACGCCCCGTGGGTGCGTTAGGTATTTTTCCTTCCCCCACACAGCGGCGGTTACACCCGAGTCCCTCCGGTCCAGCCTGGGCCGCGGAGGGATAGGGACGCCCCGTCGGTTCGTCAGGTATTTTTCCTTCCCCCACACAGCGGCGGTTACACCCGAGTCCCTCCGGTCCAGCCTGGGCCGCGGGGGGATAGGGACGCCCCGTCGGTTCGTCAAGTATTTTTCCTTCCCCCACACAGCGGCGCTTACACCCGAGTCCCTCCGGTCCAGCCTGGGCCGCGGAGGGATAGGGACGCCCCGTCGGTTCGTCAGGTATTTTTCCTTCCCCCACACAGCGGCGGTTACACCCGAGTCCCTCCGGTCCAGCCTGGGCCGCGGGGGGATAGGGACGCCCCGTCGGTTCGTCAAGTATTTTTCCTTCCCCCATACTTGGCTTTCGGACCATCGAGGCCCCCGCCGCTGAGGCGAGGGGGCCTCCTGCGCTTTGGGACCATCGAGGCCCCCGCCGCTGAGGCAAGGGGGCCTCTTTGGCTTTGGGACCATCGAGGCCCCCTCCGCTGAGGCGAGAGGGCCTCCTTGGCTTTGGGACCACCGAGGCCCCCGCCGCTGAGGCGAGGGGGCCTCCTTCGCTTTGGGACCACCGAGGCCCCCTCCGCTGAGGCGAGGGGGCCTCCTTCGCTTTGGGACCAATGAGGCCCCCTCCGCTGAGGCGAGGGGTCCTCCTTGGCTTTTGGATCATCGAGGCCCCCGCCGCTGAGGCGAGGGGGCCTCTCTCGTTTTGGGACCATCGAGGCCCCCTCTGCTGAGGCAAGGGGGCCTCTTTCGCTTTGGGTTCACCGAGGCCCCCGCCGCTGAGGCGGTGGGGCCTCTTTGGCTTGCGGACCATCGAGGCCCCCGCCGCTGAGGCGAGGGGGCCTCTTTCGTTTTGGGATCATTGAGGCCCCCGCCGCTGAGGCGAGGGGGCCTCTTTGGCTTTGGGACCACCGAGGCCCCCGCCGCTGAGGCGGGGGGGCCTCCTGGGCTTTGGGACCACCGAGGCCCCCGCCGCTGAGGCGAGGGGGCCTCCTTCGCTTTGGGACCACCGAGGCCCCCGCCGCTGAGGCGAGGGGGCCTTCTTCTCTTCGGGACCACCGAGGCCCCCGCCGCTGGGGCGAGGGGGCCTCTTTCGCTTTCGGACACCGAGGCTTTGTCTTGTTTGATGACCAGCTGACGAGGAATTGACATCGGGACTTGGCATTGTGCTCGTCTGTTTGTTGACAATTGTGTGTGTGTGTGTGTGTGTGTGTGTGCGTGCGTGCGTGCGTGCGTGCGTGCGTGCGTGCGTGCGTGCGTGCGTGCGTGCGTGCGTGTGTGCCGGGGCAGGGCGGGGTGAGGGACATCCTGGGGCACAGGCCTTGGCATGGCCTTGTATTCCTACTTGCAGGGGTGGACACGACAAGTCGACCGCCCCACCCGTTGGCGCCTGCTGACTGTGTACCTGCTGTACTACAGAAAGGCGCCTAGCCGCATGCTCTTCCACACCTTCTTCTACTTTCTTACGGCCTAACGAGATTCGTTAGCGACCAGTGCCGTGCTCTGTTTGTCTGCATGTTCATCTTGCTTCAATCGTGTGTGTGTGTGTGTGTGTGTGTGTGTGTGTGTGTGTGTGTGTGTGTGTGTGTGTGTGTGTGTGTGTGTGTGTGTATGTGTGTGTGTGTGTGTGTGTGTGTGCGTGCGTGCGTGCGTGCGTGCGTGCGTGCGTGTGTGCGTGTGCGTGTGCGTGTGCGTGTGTGTGTGTGTGTGTGTGTGTGCGTGTGCGTGTGCGTGTGTGTGTGTGTGTGAGACAATCAGAGGATCTTGTCAGTTCTACACAGTATTCAAGAAGCCCGCCAAATTTAGGATTGGGCACGGTTGAGGTTCTTGCGCACCAATTTGCAACAGCTGGCGTCCCAAATGTCCGTCCCCCTGTACGCCGTTCGGTCCATTGTTGTTCTGAACCTCCTCTACCATCAAAAAAGTGCCATACACCGAGTATCGAGAAAAATGGTTTCTTCCGTTACCGGTTTAGCTTGGGAAAAACAGGCACTGTCCAAGGCCATTAGGATTATCCAAAGCAATCCCCACACAGTGAAGCAGATTTTCGCCAGCCACGCGTCACGCTTCGATAAGACGGCAGTCCAGCCCAAGTGCCGGTGCCATGATCCTCCCGGGGTCAAAACAGATCATTCATGTCATGTCATGTCATGGAGCGCTAGAGCCATCGTCCGCTGGCCCGCCCAGTGGGCGTCCATCGGCAGAACGTCTAGCCGTCACACACACACGCACTCCGATGGAATGGGCTCCAGGTGAGGGGGGGCCGAAAGCACCATGCATGGCGCGAAGAAGAGAGGTGCCCGGACCAAGCTAGGTCCACCACGGGCAGGCGAGCGGACGCTCAGAAACACCAGTCCCGCCGACAGGCTCCGGCTTTCTGGGAACTGGTGGGTCTCACCTTTGATGGAATGGGCCCCAGGTGAGGGGGGGCCGAGAGCACCATGCATGGCGCGAAGAAGAGAGGCGCCCGGACCGAGCTAGGTCCACCACGGGCAGGCGAGCGGACGCTCAGAAACACCAGTCCCGCCGACAGGCCCCGGCTTTCTGGGAACTGGTGGGTCTCACCTTAGACGGTCGACGCGCGCACTCGAGGCACACTTGGTAAGGCAGTGGTGCGTCTGCCCCTCACAGGCTGCACCGCTGACCCCGGGGGGCGCCCAGGGTGGGCGGCGGCGGCGTCGGCCGGCCTGACTTGGCAAAACAGATCATTCGGGGCCATGTGGCTTACACCCCTCTCCTGGTACCCTGTGAGGGCTCGTACCTCCGCCCCAACGACCCCCTACCCCTCAACGGAAAAAAAATTGTGTGTGCAACTCATCAAGGACCTTACGAAGTGTGCCGACCAGCTAGGCGCCGATCTGCCCCCTCGGCACCTGCACCTGCACCTACCACACTCAATGTGGCCAGAGTCAGGGTCAGCACTTCACACCACACGGCAATTTGCGGCACTCGTTTCAGACACCCACTATGTGAGGATTGTAGACAAGGGTGTAGGTGCGATGTGGGCCTTTTGTAGACATTGGGTATGGTCGGTGCTAGATGAATTCCTCATTGCAGAAGGCTATGTAGCGTCCTCTCTATCCGTACAGCAGGCCTTGTCTTACATTTGATCTGAGATAGAAAAAAGAGGGTGGTGAGCAGATTCATCTGAACAACTGCCCCTGTTGTACCTGTTAGGTAAATACAAGTCCCTCCGCAAAGGACAATGGCTCTGGCACCGGATCACCTCCCTCCCCCAACCCTTGCTCCCGAAAAAAGCACTGCGCATTGCCGCCAGGGCCAACAGTGCGTTCCTGAAACTCCTCTGCAACGAGGTGCCTTGCTGTTTTTTGGTGCAGAGCATCTCCCATGTCTCCACATGGTTCCAGTGGCTGGACACCATCAATGTGAGGTATGTGTCTGAGGTTGATTGTAAGGACCAGTTCAACAATATCTGCCCCACAATCGTTGCAAACCGCGTGGAAAAAGCCTTCGAATGGCTTGCAGCGCAAAAAAAAAAAATGGAGAATGACAGGGGTAGAGTGGTCTATACACAAAGACACCAAAAAACTGGACAGACCGGGGCGCGCCAAGGCAAAAAAGATCTGGTACCTCACCCATTGACACACAGCCATGCAGGATACAATCCGCTTTGAGATGCACTGCAAAACCTTCATCCGTGCGCTTGGTAATCTGTGGTCCCGGCACGGGTGTATCCCAATGGGGGGGTCTTTTTCCGCCCAAGCGGCGGACCTTTGCAGCCTGTGGGGGGTATACAATAACAGGCACCTATTTCGGCGTTCAGGGACTCTACACATATCCGATTCCGGTATTCCGTTTTGGGAATCCCCTTACAGAATCATTACCCTATGCCAATTTCGGGGTAACATTCTTGTCGCGTCCAAATTCACAGACTCCCCCTCCACCCCGATCATACAAACCGTGTGTGACATCTTGCACAGCAGCTGGAACGTGCACGTGCTGTGCGAGTGCATGTCGGCCCCAGGTGACCCTTGTTTGCACACTTGCCACACACCGTCCACAGTGGCACTGGGGTATGCACTGGTTCGCCACAACTCAGGTATGGGGGTCGCCTACCTCCAACCCAATGCACTGGACTGCGAGTGGATCCTGAAGTCAACCCCCCCCCCTCCCGTCACCATCCCTGTGGTACCCCGCATACCTTGCAGGCATCGTCACAAGCGCCCTGAGTAACGCCTGTCAGTGGTGCCATACGTGGGCAGGGGAAATGCTCTCACTGGGCGCGTCGTTACAAATTGCGCTGTTGAGCGGATACCAGAAAAAATACGTAGCCCGGGTGGCACACTCAGCCGTCACCAGGGCACTAGCCACAAGCCCGAACACCCCTACACAGACAGTCCGCTACATGTACTCCCTCCTCCCCCACCTCCCTATGCCCTACTGCTGTCACCTGACGTTTTGCGCTACGTGGATACGTACGTACCCATGCACACTGGGCGGGGGACAAATATAGCAGCGGGTTCCTCCCGCCTTCCCTATCACCAAACGGAATATCAAGGCACTAGTGCTCTACCTGGGCTCTCCTCGACCATGCAACCACAGTGCGCCACCGTGACCACGAGTGTCCACAGTGGAAGGATGTGTGTGTGTGTGAGTAGGTGGGTACACCTGTCTCCAGAGATGTGCACCACGACAGACGTGGACATGTAAGTAGCGTTGCGGGCAGTTAGTCTCAACCTCGCAACCCCAGGCTAATCAGGGTCTATCAACTAGAGGAGCCACATGTGACCAGCACTACCTGTGATAACTTTGCATCCTCCAGCTGTACTCCTGTTGCAGAAAGGACCTTGCCTACTTTTTGTTTTCAATGGCCTGATGAGTTTGTTTTGGTGATCAGTGCCGTGCCCGCGTGTGCTCGTCCACATTGACGGTGCACTTTCGCGGTTGCGTTCTCTTATCCCTTTCACCAAGTGTGTGTGCGACGCTGCGGCGAGCTGCTACTGGACATCGCTTTCCTCGTGTACCTACAGAATGGCGCCTAGCGCGTTTCATGCACTGCTTTTCTGGCTTGCCATGACTCGCGCCGAGAATCTTTGCACTCAGCGCCCTTGTAGTGCCTGTTTGTCACGTTCATTGTGTGTGTGTGTCTGTGTGTGTGTCTGTGTGTGTGTGTGTGTGTGCGCGCGCGTATCCTTATCCCACAGTACGTAGCAAGGTCCATGTGGCCTTGAACGAATTCTTGTACACAGCCCCAAGCAATCTAATGATGCTATGCCGAACCTACCTTTGTGACCGTCCCATGCCCGTCTTCAAAGTCTTGGTGCAATTTTCCCCATTGAATTTTACCAGGTGATGAACCCCCTGTAGTAGGGCGGGCATGTGGTGTTGCATGCCTCTATCTGCCTGCACCCCCCCCCTACGTACACATTCACTGAGCAATCTCAAGCAACACGCTTCTTTATACTTCGGACCGTGGCGCCCCCTCACGCCGAGGCCTTAGCGCTGGCCGGCAGCAGTGTTTCACTCTCTTTCCCACACTTTTTGCGACGTTTCCAAAGCCTCCTCCATCCTCCACGCAGGCGCCTCTGATATGCGGCGCGTGCGTTCGCGTTGCCCCGCGTGCGCGGCTGGTGTTTGTTCTGCAGGGAGGTGCTCGGGTACAGCGCGGCCGGACGCCCCAGAGAAGTACCGGTGCCGGAGCCGGAGGAGGAGCAACGGATTTTTGACATGACTTATGAGGATTTGTCGAAGACTTCGATCTTGACGCCGCGGGAGCTGAGGCAAAAGGTGGCTCTGTGATGCGGAGCAGGAGTTTGGGCATGAGCAGAGGCAGCGTCGGGGCAAATGTCACATGAAGAGGGGAGGGGGCGGGGCTGGTGTGGGTCTTGGTCTGGACGGCGTTGTTATGCCGAGTGCCAGGCGCACCACCGCGTGTCGCTCTGTACAGCGGTGCCCCTCCGGATGCCTGAGGCCAAGGGGGCCGCCCATGGGCAGGGGAAATGGTGAGGAGGGGGGGGGAGGGCTGGCCTGCGGTGCGACCGCACGGCTGTTGTCGCCGGGGGTGGGGGACTATTCAAATTTGTTAGGTCCCCCGCTTCCCTCTTCAAAGTTGTTAGCCCCCCCCGTCCCTATTCATCATTGCCAGGTCCCTCGCCCTTCCTATTCAGAGTTACGAGCCGCGGGGGGCGGGGGGGCTCCGCTCGGTGACCGCTGGGTTCTCCACGAGAACTCTGTGGGCGCCGGTCTCAGGGGGACACTACGCGGTGTGCGGCCCCTGTTTGGTGGACGGGCCCCGTGGCGCTGCGGTCGGTGGCCGCTCTGTGCTGCGCCCGTGCACTCCTCAGGGCACCGGCGATGGGGAGGCCAGGGGCATGAGGGTCCCGCTGTCCGCCGGTGCCCAGCTACTGTGAGGCATTAGCGGGCACCGCCCGGGCGTAGGGCACTGCCCGCAAGCAGCGGGGCCATTGGGCGATAGGGGGGGGGGGGTGGAGGGAAGACAGGGCCACCTCATTGTTTTCGTTCCGTGTGCCTCCATCCCATGCACTCCTGGCCACAGGGGCTTCGGGGGGGGAGGGGTGCTTTTCCCTGGTTACCCCATGGGGCTGTTTGGGTATCGCTGACCTCAGAAAGGGGTGTCCAGCCCATGGCCAGCACCCGCAATTTGTGGGGGGCGGAAGTATGGGTCGACTGAGCGGGGGGGGGTCACCATCCGGGAAGGGGTCTGAGGTTCGTGATGACGTTTGATTCTGGTCCAGGGCTACACAATGTGTGGCCCCTGACCAACCAGAATTTTGGTCACAGGTAGTAACGTCGTGGACTTGCACTGCATTTCATGCTCCGCCTGCTACAGTGAAAAGCGCCTACAACATGTCACTGAAGAGTTTTTCCCTTTGATTTTTGCGGTGCACACCTTCTTGTGCCTCACCGTACACGGTCATGCAGACCTATCGTTTGGCCATAGGTACCTATCATTTGGCCACAGGTACCTATCGTTTGGCCATAGGTACCTATCGTTTGGGGATAGGTACCTATTGTTTGGCCATAGGTACCTATCGTTTGTGGATAGGTACCTGTTGTTTGCCCATAGGTACCAATGGTTTCGCCATAGGTACCTCTCGTCGGGCCATAGGTACGTATCTTTTGGCCCTACGTACCTATCGTTTGGGGACAGGTACCTGCCAATTGGCCATAGGTTCCTATTGTTTGACCATAGGTTCCTATTGTTTGACCATAGGTACCAATCGTATGGCCATAGGTACCTATCATTTGGCCATAGGTACCTATCGTTTGGCCATAGGTACCTATCATTTGGACATAGGCACCCATCGTTCGGCCATAGGTACCTATCATTTGCCCACAGGTACCTATTGTTTGGGGATAGGTACCTGTTGTTTGGTCATAGGTACCAATCGTTTGGCTATACTCTAGTGTGCGAAATACAAGACCGGTAACTAATAAGAGACCGGGGTGGGTTTTGGGAGGCCTTGCATGCGCACCTCATGTTGGCAACCGGGTTCCTAATAAGAGACCGGGGTGTCACCGGGCACCTCATGTTGGCAACCGGGTTCCTAATAAGAGACCGGGTTGTCACCGAAGGAGAGACGAGCACCCAAGCATGGAAGGCATGAGCAACAACACAAGAAATAACAATTCGTGAAACTACATCAACCTCGGCCGCTTGGCGGAGTTCTCATCTTGCACGTGACCTTGAGAAAATAGAGCAAACACATCCGGAGGCAATATGAATCCGGGAGGAAGCGGACGCAACTCCGGCAAGGGAGAGAAGTGGTTATCGATTGGTACCATGGAACCCATAGCCCGGGGCTTGGGCTTGCCTCTACCAAGTCTGGGACTTGGCTTTGGTTTTGGCTTTGGGGCCACATTGGCGGGGGGTCGCGCAAGGTCACTTGAGCTTGAGGAAGCAACATCTTGTGATGCTTGTGCATTCACTAGAGTGGATGCCTCCTCCTTAGCGCGCTCATACTTTATAAGCTTGACATAGCCATCACGCAATACTTGCTCCAACTTGTGAGCGCATCCAACCATATGAAAAGGCAATTTCCGCTTGAGGGACCACATCACCCTCATCATCTTCATTCAACTCGTTCTCCAAGAGAGTTGCCTCTTCCTCCCCCCCCCTTATCATCGTCATTCTCAAGCTCTTCATCCCCATGGATGCACTCAAATCCCTCATCCCATGGAACATCCGGTTGAACAACATCCGCCCATGGATGTTTCACACCCTCCGGAGGTGTGATGGTGGCCACAAGCTCATTAATAGACGCCGGCAAGGGTTGCGATCTCAACTCTTCACGAAATTTGACCATCTCATCACCAACGAGTGCCCACAAGCCTCGACCCACCAAATGGTCATCCGAACGACAGAGATTTTCCTTTAACAAAGTTCTTCCGCAACGCAAAGCGCTGCGCAAATCGCCCGCAGCGCAGCATCTGGCGCCAGATCGATCTGGCGATCGCAGCGCAGCATCTGGCGAATCGCCAGATCGATCTGGCAGCCCAGCGCAGCGCACAGCGTCAAGGTTTGGAGCCAGCGGGAATCGAACCGGCGAAGCCTCGGATCGGCGACCAGGTTCCCAATAAGAGACCAGGGCCGGCTCAAAACCAAAAATTGTGTATCAGACCAGGGACTTGTATTTAGGACACTAGAGTAGGCACCTGTTGTTCGGCGATCTGTACCTATCGTTTGGCCATAGGTACCTATCGTTTTGGGATGTGTACCTGTCATTTGGCCATAGGTACCTATCATTTGGCCATACCTATGGTTTGGCCAAAGGTACCTACCAATTGGCCCGTTTGGACATAGGTACCCATCGTTTGGCCACAGATACCCATCGTTTGGCCATGAGCACCAATCATTTGGCAATAGGTACCTATCATTTGGGCATAGGTACCTGTTATTTGGGCATAGGTACCTATCTTTTTGCAATAGGTACCTATGGTTTGGCCATGGGTACCTATCTTTTGGCCATAGGTACCCGTCGCTTGGCCATAGGTGCTTATCATTTGACCATAGGTCCATGGTGTTTGGCCATAGGTACCTATCGTCTAGCCATAGGTACCTATCGTTTGACCACAGCCACCCATCATTTTACCAGAGGTAGCGATTGTTTGGCCATAGATACCTATCTTTTGTCCATAGATACCTATCATTTGGCCGTAGGTATCTATCGTTTGGGGATAGGTATCCATCGTTTGGCCATAGGTACTTATCGTTTGGCCACACCCCGGCAGAACGCGGCGCTCCGGCCCCTCTTCCGCGCGCCGGACCCGGAGCAGCACACCCGCTGGTCAAGTGTGGGTCTGAGACCCAGACTTCCGTGCCACACATCAGACACTCGTGGGGACGAGGGGGCGGGGCCTCCATGTCCCGGGTTCCGGCACTTTTCTGCTGCACCCAATGCACCGTCCCGCAGGGGCTGCCTGGACTGGCGTGGCGGCGGCATTCATGCGTTCCGCTGCCAGACTGTGTGCACTCGATGGGGGCCTGCAACGGGGCACCCGACCGCCGTCCTCCTGTTGGCATAACGGGACCTACGGTCTGTCATTGGCTGCTGATGACCGTCTGTCTGTGCTGCTGCGGGTGCCATGACATGGCGGGGGAGGGGGGGGGGGCGGAGATCCGCTGAGCACCGCCCGATGCGTCGCACTTGTCCACCGAAACGAGCCGCTGCGGCCCCTCTTTTCCAAAATGCCCCCGCCCCCCCTTGTCCCTTGTGCACAGGAGGACACCCGCCTTGTGAAGAGCCGCAAGCTGACACAGGACGAGCAGGAGGACCTGTGCGAGCGCATGTCGAAGCAGAATGTGAAACTCCGTCAGCAGAAGCTCGAGGCGTCGTACCGGAAGTATGTGTCCGATCCTGAGCGGTCGGTGCTCAGTGATGCCGACATCGAGGACTTTGCCCAGCGCCATTTCTACGATCAGGTCCCCTCCTGTGTGGGGCAGTGGCAGTGGCAGGCTCGCGGGCCCGTGGGGCAGGCGCGCGGGGAAGGGCATGGGGTGGGGGAGTGCGGAGGGGGTGGCATCGGGAATGGGCAGGAGCACAGAATGGGGCGAAGGGGGTTGGGGATCGGGGGTGGGACTAGGAATGGGTGTGGGCGTTGGAAAGGGGGTCGGCGCAAGAGGAACAGAGGGGAGGGCGGGGAGTAGTGGAGGGGGGGGGCGGGGGGGGGGGGGGGCAGCAGGAGTGGGAGTCGGGGGAGTAGCAGGGGCTGCCTGTTGTGTTGCCAGTGTAACCAACACCACACGTGTGACAGACCACATGTCACCATGCGGGGGGTAGCAGCAGGAGTAGGAGTGGAGGTGGGGGGAGTAGGAGGGGGGGTAGGAAGGGGGGGGGGGGGGTAGCAGCAGCCGCAGTAGCGCGGGGGGGGGGGGAGTGTTTGGATTTGGATTTGGAGGCCGATCTTAAGGCTCAAAGGACGCCTGGGGTGGAGCACGATGGCGTCCCCGATGACTCTGCATATCTGCCGGCCATGCCATGTGATGCACACCCGGGTCCTCGACGGGCCTCTCCCAGTGGTCCCCTCGGGTCGCGCCAGCCCCCGGCAGCGTTGAGCCACGCCCCGCCAGCCGCGCGGGGCGTCCTGGGTGCTCAGCGTGGCCGCGCCCACAGCCCTGGGCGGACTGGTTGTCCCTGCGCCCTCGCCCTGACGGAGGCACACCCAGGTCCACGGCCACGCCACGCCTTGCCCGAGCATCCCTTCCCCATTGGAGCCCATGGCCGGGGTAGGAGGAGGAGTAGAGGGGGGGGGGGGGGAAGGGGGAGCGGGAGGGGGAGGGGGAGGGGGAAGGTTTGATTTGGTTTGGTTTGGTTTGGTTTGGTTTGGTTTGGTTTGGTTTGGTTTGGTTTGGTTTGGTTTGGTTTGGTTTGGTTTGGTTTGGTTTGGTCGGCACCCGGCCCGTGGCCCCACCGTCTCAAGGTGTCTGAAGGCCTAAGGCATGGGAGTGCAAAGAAGCTCTATCCCCGGAGCTACCTCTCCCCTGGCGATTACCGGCACATGGGGTCTGCCCATGCCGCGATTCGCTCACCCGGGGTTTGGTACGCTCCGGGAATCAATCCACCGATCTCTCGCTTGCGCCTCGGCTGTCCAACCGAAGAGGGGGAGGGGGAGGGGCAGGGGGAGGGTGTTCGGGCCAAAGGTTAGGCACGGGCCAGCGGAGGAACACGGGCATATGTCTATGTCCTGATCACGTGGGCACGGGGTACAGAGGAGGGCCTGGGGGGCGCATTGTGCGCGTGGCCTGTGTCCAGGTGGACTACCGCAGCGGCAAAATGGAGGCGCTGAAGGAGAAGTACGTTCAACCGCTGGTCGCCTCTGCTCAATTGACGGACGATGAAGTGCAGGGCAGCGTGCAGCGATTGTACGCGGAGAGTATGGCTGTGCCCTGGGGCCCGGGGACGGGGGTCTGCGGCGTTGGAGGGCTAGCGGCGGTTCTTTCCTGCCCAGAAAAGAGCAGGTCATTTGTCCGACCGACGGATCGCCTGCCCGATCAACTGGCGTCCCGGCCGACCGATACGGCGCGACCTGCCGCACAGCGGCGGGGGGGGGGGGGACTCTCTGGACACACCACATGTTCACAGAATTCGCATGGGCACGTGCGGGCGCGCGCGCGCGGCACGTCTCGTGCCCCGGCGCCCAACTTTTTCGGGGGCCGGTGGTGCGAAACGAGATACGCACCGCCGTCTGTGCCCGAGCCCCTCATGCGTCCGTTTGCGGGGGGGCCCGTCGTGTGAGCCCCTTTTGTCGCCGCCTCCCTTCCGGGAAATGGCTCTACCCCCCCCCCCCTCCCCGCCAAACGAAAAGGGCCCGGGGACTGACCTCGACCAACACCCGCAGTCCATAGACATCACACTGGGACATCCGTTGTCCTGCCCGGTCGCCTGCGCCTCTCTGGACCCACCCCCCCACCGAAAGGGACGTGTGCCAAACGTTGCCGCTTGGGCGTTTCCCACGGAGGCCAGGCATGCGATGGAACGACGGTGCCGGTTTGGGGGCCATATCCGCATGGCCCCTTCTGAAACCCGTCGCTCTACGTGGCCCTGTGCTGTCGCGTCAGGAGGCCCTGCGCCGCAGGAGCAGCATCTTGCTCTACCGGCCTCGGCCGCCTTGGCACCGGGCACCTCCACATCAGCCCCCAATCCCAAGGCCTGTGCCGCACGGTGCTCACACTGCAATGCTCCGCCGTTGCTGAGGCTGGGGTCTAAGTTTTTTTTTGGGGGGGGGGGACTCCAACGTCATGTTCACAGGCCAACATGGGCCACCACCTCATCACAAGCCCCGCTTCGGATCACACCGTTTTTCTTCCGCAAACCCGATCTGTCCCACCGCTGACCTGAGTCGGACCTTCCGGACGCCGGGCACTCGTTGTTCCCCGTTTTGACATCTGACGTGGTTTTGGCCCAAAGAAAATTTTGGCTCAGGAAAGAAAAATTCCAAAGAAATTCACGATTTCGAGGTCCATCAACGGGGGCCAAACACCCCCCCCCCCTCGATCCCCCCCCCCTCCTCCCAAAGCGGCCCCCAGCGGGGGGAGGGGGGGGGGGGGGGGGTGAGGGGTCAGAATCGAAACATCACCTCGAAGAGGGGGTTGTTAGCTCGAGCACAGCCGCAGGCGCCATATCGCATCCGTTGTGACCGATGAGGATGGTCTCGAAATCCTGGTCCCCCCTTACACTTAGCCCCCTCCCCCCCCCCACAGTCATGGGCCGACTACTTTCTGAGATGGCCGTGGTCTGTCCGATGAGCCGGGCCCTGGCCTGGCCCAGGGATGTCTGCGCCGCAGCACAGCCCCTTCGACGCCCTCAGGCCTGGAGTCCTCGCAGGCCGTGCACCGCAAGTTGGCCCACAAGTTCACTTCGGAGGTGCAGCGCAAGTACAAGAAGGTCTCCCAGGACCAGCTCCTGGAGAGCGTGAACCGCATGCACAACGAGTCGGTGCAGAAGCGCAAGGAGCGGCGCCAGCAGCTCTACGACTCCTACGTCCCCCCGGGGCCGTTCATAGCGAGTCGCAAGATGACGGCGATGCAGGTCAAACAGTCGGCGGACCGGCTGTCGGTCAGTGCGAAGGGGTAATGGGAAGGGGGGCGGCGGCGGCGGCACCCCCGGTCCGGTCCCGGCGATGGTGGTCAGGCCTCTGAGAAACGCGGTGCGAAGGGGGGCCCCCTGTGACGCACCGTGAGCCCCAATCTGAAGGATCCCCCAGTGGCTGCCGCTGAGGGGCTGTGCACGACGCAGCACAGTGCCAGCGAACATTCAGTGGCCCGTGTCGCTCCTCGTCCGGGTGCTCCTCCATCACACGTCCGCGCGTTTGTTTGTTTTTTTTTTGCGCTAAGGGGGGAGCACCTGACGCGGCGCGCGCGCGCGGCGCGGACGCCGTGCGGAGGTTTTTCCACGTCGCCGGACCAAGCCACGTCGCCGGACCAAGCCACGTCGCCGGACCAAGCCACTGTGCGTACCACCGACGGGTTTGCTCTTCATATGGGGCCATTTCGGGAGCCCGGGCCGTTCCCGGTAAATGCACCACAAAAGGAGAGCGCGGCGCGCGTGCAGCGCGGATGCTCCACCGAGGACCGCCCTGAGGGAGCGGCCACAGCAGCCGCTCAACCGCCGTCGATTACCGTCCAGCCGCCTTCGGGTACCCTCCAACCGCCGTCGGCCACTGCCCAACCGCCGTCGGGTCCTGACCTGAAAAGATCGAGTGTACGTTCACTTTCGGGTTTGTTTGTGAGGGGGCGCCTTGTACATGCACATTGGGACGCACAGGGCTGCGCAGGGGGTCTGGCCGGGGGGGATTTGCGGGAGTAGAGCGCCCGCCCAAGTTCAGGGGTCAAGGTCTGCTTTGGTCGGAGGTGGAGTTGAGTGGGGGGGTTGGGGGGGGGCGTTGGAGTTGGTAAATGATCACGTGCTGGCGACTGCCCGGCGGAGGTCTGGGGCGCGTCTGTCGATCACAAACCGGCGGTAATCAGTCGGTTAATTAACGGTTGCCGTAGGCGCCCGACAGATGACGTCGTTGGACCGCCACCCGCTGTCGCTGAAGTGCCCCCCCTCTTGTGCGGAAGGCCGGGTCATGATCGGCGCGGGTTGGTTCGAATGGGTTTGCGCGTGGGTCCGTTTTGGTGGGGCCGGCCCTGACGAGCGGCAGTCAGCGTGCAGCCGCGGTCCGGTCGGCCTGGGGAAAGGAATTCTCGGCCCCGAGTCGGAAGCTCCAAATCGGTGCTGCGCGAGGCCCGATTCCGGGGTGACGCCGCCCTCGGGCCGCACGCGCGCCCGACTTTCGGGCCGTCGTGGCCCGGCTTTCGGTGAAGCTATTCCCTCCGGTTCCGATGGGCTGTGCGCGTTGCTTTCTTTGGGGGGACGGCCCCGTATTCCAGTGGCAAACCTGCAGACGACCGCGGGGCACGCCACTGGCAGCCGTTGCTTACGGCGGGGGGGGGGGGCGTCCAGGTTCGCTGTAGTGTGACGCACTTCATGTGGGTCTTGACCTGCATCGCATGGGACGGCGGTGCCAGTGATGTCTGGGTGGCGCAGGTGAACGCAGTAGCGTACCGCCGCAGGACCGCCGCGCTCTCTTGCTGGTGCCCCGGGCGCAGGTCATCTTCGCGTTGCATCGTTCTGCAACACGACGGCCGTAGGCCACTGCCGAGCCCATTGCCGCGCCTTTTGCGGACCGCCTCTTGTGCGCAATAGCCCCGGATTCCTCCGGTTCGGGGGGGGGGGGGGGTCCTGGAACGCGACCTGTTTGGACCGAAGTCTGAGGGACCGATCATTGGAGGGTTGACCGAGCGGACGCCTGACGCCGGCAGGTGCGGGGGCTGAGCGGGCCTATTCGTCCCGAGACATGTGCTGATCAGGAATGCGATGCCCAATGCGCTTGGCCGCACCCCCTCGGCCTCCTCTCGACTGAAAGGATGTCCCGAGTTGGTCCACGGCCCGTGTCATGTGTGCCGTGTGTCCCCGTGGGAATGGGGGTGCGTGGTTACGTGGGTGCCCAGCAGCCCCTGCCCCCCCCCCCCTTCAGCCTCGTGGTCGGGCAGGGAAGGACGCCCAGACCCGGGGGCCTGCCCCGGTGTGAGGCCCTGTCCCAGCCCAGCCCCACTGCCCCTTTGCCACCGTCAGGAACGTGGTGATCGACGTTCATCCCCTGCCCTCCCCCGCGCGATCGCAGAGACATCATTTTCCCCCCCAGGAAAGGTCAACTCCCTTCACACAGAACACCAGCAACGGTTTTCGACAAGCTTCAGGACGTGATCCACCCCGAACCACGCACCCCAGCGTAGCGGATCGAGCACGGGCAATCTTCGTGCTCACATTGAACAGGTCGCAGGCAATGGCAGATTGGGGACATGCAGTTTTACTGGTTTGCACCCGAAGGAGCATTCAGGGGACCTCTTCACAACACTGTCCATCATTCAGCATCTTTGCATCGGGACTGCAGTGTCTGTTATGGTCGTAATCATGTGGGAAGTGCCCGCAGTTTCACAATGTGAAGCGGCTTGAGTATTCGCAATTCACTTTCAGCCCCGTCACCAGCTTTCACTGGACGTGTTGGCTTCCAATGGCACTGTGGGCTCACTGAGGTGACTTTTTTCCGCATTTTGAGGCAGTTGCACCACCGTGCACACGTTGGTCAGCATCCATGCCAGGCATGTGCTTTGTGGTCAGCCCCCATGAGTAGTAGGGTTCACCTTTCAAATTTTCACTGTCTTGGGAAAAGATTTCGTGTGAAGGATGCCATTGCCGGCATGGGAGGGGCGCCAAGGGGCAGAAGCAGCAAATGTGAGCAGAGGGACGACTGTCTCATTCTCACCTACCGCAAATCTGCGTCTCCCCATCATCCTTTTCTTTTACGCAAACCAGTCCCGTGGGTGCATGTCTAGCCAATCACCTCCTACCCCACTTGGTTAAGCACAGCCCCATGCATACTGTTCAATTGCATCTTGACCAATCTGCCATGAATCGGTGCATGCTTCCGCCATCGTCACTCAAGTCTGTTTCACAACTGCAGTTGTGAATTCAATTCTCGTCTCTCACCACTGCCAAACGATGTACAGCATCCGCAATCAATTATGGAAATGGGGCAAAAGATATACTTGGCTCATTGCCATTGCTGGCATCACACCATCATAGCATCGTAGAATCGCCACAGCCACCTTTTCTCATTGGTGCAGGATACAATATGCTGGTGCACATGCTCAACCGGTTCAATAGCAGCTACTTTGGGACAATCCAGGGGGGCCAGATATCACTGGGACTATGTGCTGCAATTCCTTTAGTTCCAATGCGTTTGAAACACATCCGGTGCCCAACAGGGGAGTGTGAGCCGTGTGGACGGGCATTCAGAAGGCCTGTCAGTTTGTCCAACCTGGCAGTTTTGGCGAAGGAGCTGATTTCTATTTTAAAATGAAACCCAATACGCACTCTGCAGCCAGAGTTTTGGAAGTTGTGCACATTACAGCAGTGGTAGATCATGCCTGTTGTAGTAATGCTCATCTGGGGTTTCTAGTAGCATTCCAATTTATCAGGTCTTGCCATCCACAGCGTGCACCATTTTTCTATGTTACCAAAGGTGTTCCTGTGCTCATGTAGATTGACCCGTGCATGAAATGAAATGTCTGATTTCATAGTATGGATGGCCCGTTTCTGGTCCCTATTCTGTATGTCATTTGTCTGTTATATCCATTTAGATTTCGCTTTGTTTGCTGCTTGAAATATTGCTTGCAGGATCTGGGCAGAACAGCACAAGCACACAAATTGTAGTTTGTCTGTTAAAATCCTTCTTCTGGGATAGCTAATTGCCAAGTGCCACCAGTCCAGCCCACGTCATCCAGTATTTTGCAGAATGTGTATTGTCAATTGTTGATGGTTTCTATTCCTTCATTTTTCTGGCTTGTGTGCCTGCTTTTAAGGATGGAACCTTTGAAGATGTACACTGTGTAAATTCGCATTGTGTACTAACCTGCCATTCATCAGTAATCTTATTGTTTTGTGCTTGCAGGGGATTTTCATCATGCGGTTGCATAATCAAGCCTAGTGGGTGTTCTAGTAGTCTGCGCTGATCTGATGCGCCCATCCCCTCTTAGTTGGAGGGGGTGGGCTGCCCTTTGACATTTCAAGACTAAGAACTAGCAATAGATTACTTCGGATTTTTGGCCTGTCTTTTGTTTGTACAGGTGGATTATTATTTGCTCTGCTTTATGCCAACACATTGCATCGGTTCCTCAATCTCATTTCCTACAACGACATTGATTTAAAGTTGCTGTGATCATCTCAACCCAATGACTGGGAATGTGCAAGCTGGACTCACGTTGCCTAATTGGCGACAGAATCTTGGGTGGTTCGTTTCTAGTGTGCATGTAGTGCAGGTACAACCCCTCCCCCCCTTGCATTTTGCCGCCATGCACACAATTTGCACTCAGCAATGAACCAAGCATTCCTTTGGCTTTGTGGGATGTCTTGTGTGGGGTTTGTAAGGGGGTGGTTACCGAGCTGGGTCTCCCAGTGGAGGTTTTACAAAACCTTCTTAGGGTCCACGGTGAGCAACAGCACAACAGCAGTTTGAGCAGCAACAGCACAAGGCCATCTAGTGGTTGCATGATAATTTTGCACCGCCGTGTGAGGTGCCAAGAACAGTCGCGCAGTGGGGCTCCTCCAGTTCACCGTTCAGCAGTTCTTACCCTAAAGTTCAAGCCCGCAATCATCCTGATTATGCAGAGCCCAGACTGCCTACGCCTGTCAAGATCGCTGCAAACAAGGCCAAAAAAACCACCCTTTCTACAGATCAGCAACACCAGCACAAGCGCAAAAAACCACCCCAACCAATCACCACAACATCACCAAATTTTCTCTCTCGGCAAGCCTACCCAGTGCTGGCTCAAAAACGGAAAGTCTTAGAACTCTTAGAATGAATGCATGAGACCTCAAAACCAAATATGGTGTGGCACCCCAATGGAATCCAATTGCAAGGCAACAACCAATGTATCCCACGACCAGCGGTGCGCCTACCTATGCTTCCCTTGGTCTCACCTCTCGTCCCCTTTGGAAGACACCCCATGTGACGTGGTAGGTTTTGCCGTGCCAACGCCTTCAGCCATGCGCCAGGAAAAAACCCAAACCGACGCACTACTCACCCCACCCGACCCTTTTCAACCCACTCCCCGCCCCCTTCGAAAAGCCACAACCACAACCACACGGCGCAGGCCGACCCACTAAAGCACTCACTCCACGCCCCCCTTCAGCAGGCTAACACCTGCACCTAACTCACCTGTCATAGATTGAACTGGTTACGAATGATGGTGTTGTTGTTTTTGTTGTTACAGCACAAGCCGCAACGGATGGGTCAAAAGTCTTTTTGCGGACAGGACGGCTCAAAACCAGCATCTACGTAGCTCAAAATGACCGTGGAACAAATGCACATCACTGGCAACAAGTTTCATGTAATCTAGAACTATCTAGCCATTTTGTAGCCAATTTAGTGTCCCAAAATGGCCGTTTTGAGCTGTTTTTTCCAATGATCGTCCCGACGTTCAGGACGATTGCCTGTGTGTCAGGTAGACGTTTGCATGGAGGATGGCTCTTCTTCCATAGTGAATAATTGCAAATGGGTGTTTAGTGGGGCATCTGTTATGTTGTGGTGCTATTTGGTGGCCCATTTTGAGGTGGTTGTGGAGCCACCTTTGACGACCATCATCCTCAACATGCAAGACCATCTCCAAAGCAAGCCATTGTTCTTCCATGGTATGCATTGAGCAAGACTAAGATCCAGCTCCATCGTAACTGATGTCTTGATTTAAGCGTAGTGCACCGATGTGGCCCATTTTTGACACAAAGCAATATTTAAGTCTAGCCAAGGCACCACAATAATAGCTAGTAAGGGGTTGGGGACTAGGGTTCGGAACCGGTTTTACCAATTAATCGGAAAAACCGGTTATCGGCAATTAATCGGAGGTTATTTTCAAGTTAGTTGGAAAACCGATTATTTTGAAATTAATCAAAACCAATTAATCGGACGGGTGAAGAATGGTCACTAATTCTTGGGTAATAGACCATGAGGTTTTTCCTTTGCCATGAAAAAGAAATAATATCAACACACATACTCAAACAGTGCGAAAGCAAAATCCTGAAGCAATGTGTACTGCTTGGATGGCATTTTCTTTCCAAAACCAACAAAATAGTTGATTTGAAAAGCAATAGTCGGAAAAGAACCGGTTAATTGGCTTGCTTAGTGGAAATAATCGCATTGAACCGGTTATTTCGAAAAGTAATAATTGGAATAACCGGTTATTTTGGAAAAAATAATCGAAAAAAACCGGTTATTTTTAATAAAAGAGGTTCCAAACCCTATTGGGGAGGCCTAACAAGTTTTTGGTGCATGGCGGTTTACTTCGCCTAGGTACACACAAATAGCACCATTTCAAAAGTGTTTTGGTTTTTTATGCCAATAGAAGTATGCACACACACTCCACCTAATGGCGTGCACCTATGCGGGGGCATAATTGTAGGCGAATGGTGTATAGAGCCCATGGTGGAACCATGTGCAAAATATGCAGCTGCCGGATGTACAAAAGGGCTACAAAAGGCTACATCTATACGGGTATGCAGATGTGTCACCTAATTGAACACGTGTAACTATGTTTATGAACTCGGAATGATTGGTAGGATTTTACAATGTTCATGTTGAGCCAATTTTGTTTCGAAATTGTGAAAAAGAAATGCAAAAGGGAAATGGAATGTGGCCCAAGAAAGCACAAAGGGAGCGGCAAGAAAGGTCCGTCTATGAATGTCCGAAATGAGAGTGGCCCTACAAGTCCAAGAGTGACCAATGGCCCAAGAAAACAAGACCCATGCAGGTAAGATACATGCACGGTGGGCACCAATCAAGAGCGCCGTAAAATGCAAGGTACAAAAGTTCAAAGATTTGTGCTGAAATTTTTGTGGTAAGATTTATTGCTGAATGGTGAAATCTTGTGCCTTGAGAATCTTCTAAATACATTAAACTTTGGGATTCGGTTAGCAAAGCCGGCTAGCTAGTTAATGCTAGATAGAGACATGAACAATTGTGTGCTCCATGTTTCGAGGAATTCAACACATTTCGCATGAAATTTAACTAGACAAAATCAAAAATGACTGCCTCGCCCATGCCTTCTTGGGGGCCCACAACCGGACGGAAATGCTACATAAAATCTGCATTCTTTCGTGTCCCATAACAATGCGACAAAATCAGAAGTGGCTGCCGTATCCTTGCTTGTAGCGGTCCTACGAGTGCACGCACGTGGTACGTACCCCTTGTTTCACCCTTGCTTCCTCGGGGGCGCACACCAGGGTGGAAGTGCTACTTCATCCTTGCATTCTTCAGAGTCCGCCACAAAAGTCAAAAATGGCTTCCCAACCCCTACTTTCTTAGAGGCCCAAAAGTGCCCGCAAGTGCTACGTAACCTTTGCATTTCCAGAGGTCCCCAAACTAGGGGACAAAATCAGAAACGGCTGCCTCATCCCTGCCTTCTCGGGGACCTACAGGAGTGCTCAAGTGCTACATAGCCTCTGCATTCTCCGGCTACTCCAACAAAAATCAAAATAGGCTTCCCTATCCTTGGTTTCTCATAGGCCACAAGTAGGCGGAAGTGCTACGTAACCACTGCGATCTCAGAAGTCCTCACACAAGAGGATCAAATCAGAAGGGGCTGCCTCACTTTTGCCTTCTCTGAGGCCCCGAAGAGGGCCAAAGTGGTACGTAAACTCCGCATTTCCAAGGGTCCCACGAAAGGAGAAAAAGTCAGAAGTTGCTACCTCACCCCTTTCTCGGAAACCAAAAGAGGGCGGAAGTGCTACATCACAACTGCATATATGAGGGTCCCCGAGCAAAGGGAAAATTTCAGAAGTGGCTGCCTCACTGCTGCCTCCTTAGGGGCCTACAAGTGGGCCAAAGTGCTACATAACCCCTGCATTTTCAAGTGTCTCCAAACAAGGAGACAAAATCACAAGTGGCTGCCTCACCCATGTCTTCTTCACAACAGGGCGAAAGTGCCAAATAACACCTATGTCATCTTGGGTCCGCAAACAAGGTAACAAAAGCAGAAGTGGCTGCACCACCGTTACCTTCCCAAAGTTCCACACTTGGATGCACTCCTACAATGGGCTATTCGATCTTTTGATCCAGTTGGCCATGGACAAGGACAATGGCTTGCCCATGGACAAGTATGTGCGCAAACACTTGGGAAGGGAAACCCCAGCCGAGAAAATTCGAGGAAGGAGGCCTTCTCAACCTAACCACGACCAAGGTAAGGGTCGTCGTGGGCAGGTGAAGCTAATGTAGGACAAACCTTCCTCCAGTGATAAAGAGGGTCTCCACCTTTTTTACCACCGTCCTACGGAGGACCAGCAAGGACCATGCCACGCCCAAGATTGTGATGGGCGGTCCTCGTGCAAAAGATGGTCAAGATGTCAAGCACCAAGACCACTTCTGCTTCACGATTACGTGCCGGTGCTGCAGCAAGAGGCGTCATTACGAATATGAATGCCATCTAAAATGCCATGAGTCAGAAAGGTCTAAGAAAGCGGAAGAAGAAAGGAGGAAGTAGGGTTGTAAAGGTAACCCTAATGGAGATCGTCGTAACCCGGAGAGATACCCTAATAAGGGGAGCTCTGTTGGAGACCTAAGATCTTCATCCCCCTCCCGCAAGCGCGGTACAGCACGGTAAGCACCGGGGTGACAAGGGTGGAACAACTCCCTTTATTTTCCCAGCTGGCAGAGGCGGTCCCGGCCATGGCAACAAAGACAAGAATTGCCGCCTGGGCTGGATGGCCAAGAGCCTCATCAAGGCTGGCGTGGAAGTCAAGTTCGCTGAAGAGTGATACGGGGACCGCTCCGGGGCAGATGATTTCGTACTCTGGATCACCGTGAAAATTGGCAACCAGGTTTTCGAGGCAGTCTTAGATTTGTAGGTCCTCTTTTACAGGTCTGGGCCAGTTGGGCGCTCGACACCGTTAGCTTTTACCTACGGTACCTGTTGCAAGTTTAAGACATTAGGTTTAGAAACGGGCATGTGGGGGGAGAGAGTTTAGCGCAAGGAACCTTACCTAAGAAGACCGCATAGAAAGAGCAGTGTGGTCGTGGGAGCCAACGCTAGTGGAGTCAAGGTCCAACTCTTCCATAAGCCATTGTGCTAACAAAGAAAAGAAAAGCATTGTGTTTAAGGGTCAACACCTCCGGGTTCACCGGTGGTATTGCGCAGGCGATCTCAATTAGGTGGTCGTGAGCAGCAGCCAAAGGAGGGGAGACAGCAAAAGTCTGCAATTCATCGTACCGCTGGACACCCGTAGTGATGACTAAAGGGTCCTCGGGTTTCTTCCTGAAGCCATAGAGGGTAAGGCCACGATTTTGCGCCATCCGCACGGTGAATAATTATTGGTCTACGTCACTCACGGGTACAGCATTCCGAGAGGCATCAACGATGGACAAAAACTTACCCCATTCAGGGGCAGGCACATTCCCTTGGGAGTCTTCTGGAACATATAAAGCTCCGTTGGGAATTTCAGTTTTCTCCACAGTCATACAGTCAAATGGTCGTCTTCAGTACGCGTATTCCCATGCAGAACCCCAATCACAAGTACGCAATACTAGTTTCGCTTCTTCAAGGGTGATCTTGGGTGAGACCTTGGTAGGTTGAGAAATTAGCATAGTAAACCCCATGGATCTCTAGTAGAAGCGATACGCATTGTTGACATTTCCCGAAGGGTAGAGCTGCATCAAATGTTGATCTTTACTTGCGAACAATTCGCCCTAAACTTCATTCGAGTCGACAAATGGGGCGCCAAATCCGTTATAAATGACTGGGTGCACCAGTTGGTAGTTTTCAGTTCAATAAGACCAGTTCACGTAACGCAGACCGGATTGTCTTTGTCCTGACAGGTGTCAATGGACAAACAGGACGCCACTACCAAAGTCGCACCATAGGACTCACCAGTGCTGGGTTACCTGTTGATCGCCAAGACAGGCTGTTACATCAACCTCTCCCAAGGAGTAGATTTTTCTGCCGTCTGCCACCTTTATGGCCACTATCTGCTTTTTCTGGATCGTGGCTGGTTTTAGTAGTCTACTGGCTCCATATGGTTCGAGGACGAGAATCAGGAATACACCCTCCCTGATCTTCTAACTCTACTGGCGGGCTCTCTCACCTACACTCAGCAAGGTCATCAAAGATGCAACGATGAGGAATTGCACCCCGAAGCAGAAGGGCGAATGAAAAAACAAGGAAGAGAGAGAAGTAACCTCCATGCTGAAAAATACTTTACTTTAAAAATTGAGAGCATGAATCTTGACCCTCGTTTGACTAAGCTCCTCAGAGGTGATCGCAGCGGGACCCAAGCTCGGTAAGCAGTTGGTCAAGATGGACCTGAAATTCAAACCTGAGGTTGGACAATTGGTAATGAGGTGTCGTGCATACCCCGCCGCACAAAACCGGATCGACGAGATGGAACGCCAGATTCGGAACTGTATGGATGCTAGCCTTGGCAAGGAGTATAACCTCGGAGACTATCCCCGCCATTGTAGTCTTTGTTTCCTTAGTGCTAAGGCACGATTTGCCGCAATGCGCTTTCAATCGACAAAAAGACCCAAAACCACTCAAGGGGTATCTCCAACGTGTATATCACCCTTGAGCGCATCGCTAAGTATTGATGCAACACAACAATGGACACAACAGGTAGATCTCACCCCAGCAGCTCCAGAGCTACTCGCCTTCATAGCGCCTAAGCGTCTTCCGTTCGAAGCCTCTCTGTGTGGCTAATGCTCCTGCTTTTTTGGGGGGGGCTGACCAATAAAATCTTATATGTCCAGAGATGTAAGCCGGTTTCATCAAAGACACCATAAGATTGTGAACGCCGCATACACAATTGCAGCTCACACAATTCACAGTACACGCACATGCCGCTCAATAGTAACGGTTTTGTTTTCCTTCGCCGTACACACAAATCGACAAAAGAGGGGGGATGCAAGATCACCCCTGCATCCCCTAGGGGGGCCAAGCAAAGGGAACAAAATCGGAAGTCAAAACATACGCCGGGGGCGACCATGATACACTCCCTACACACTGGGGGGTCCCCAAAATTTTCGGGCACATTTGGCGCCACCCTACATGGCGCCACCCTACTGGGGGGGGTCGTGTACCAGGACCGAGGAGATGTCCCGCCCTTATTCCCCATTCCCCATTGCTCATTTCCCTCCTGGGTGTCTACGACAACATGTGCACAAATGTACAAGTGTTGATGGTAACCAAAACCTGACCAGCAACAGCCACAAAGACCTTCCACTGAAAACTTGTACACCCCCACTGCCAAAAACTCAAAATGGTTGAAGTAATCTCCCAACTAGCTGTAGGTATTAACCCGCTATATGTCATATCCTGGGTACTTTGTTCCAGACTTTGGCAATGATGACTTCACTGGCAAATGATGGCTGTTGTATTTCCATGACACTCCTATTCCTGAATGTGTTGATGAAATGGCCAACAATCTGTCACCCAATCCCAAAACTTCCTCAGAGAAAGCACAATGAGGATGGAGATCTGTCCACTGCTCCAGCTGCCTGCAATGCCACCCACTATTCCTGTGTTGCCCCAGTTTCAGTTGGTTTACTGCATGTCACAAAAATGACACGCCTCCACTGACTCGCCGGTGTTCCTGAAACCCACATGCCATTCAAAATTTCAGTGCCAGCAGAGGCGAACAATTGAAAAAAAACCTCTTGTTCGAACCTACCTCAGCGGGGCGACTCCCTTGCAGACTCATTTGGCGTACGCACTGCAATACGCAAAACCTACAGCACCTTGTAACACTCCCCAATGCTTCAGCAAGATAACAAAACCCGCGATTAAAGTTCTTTTGCTGACTGATTGCCCTGAAATGTTCGCAAACTTGATTCCTGTAGCCCTGGAAAATGGTTTTCACCTGCAAGTTTCAACAATTTGAGTTTCGTTTCGCAGCAAGACAACTAAAACCCGCGATTGAAATTCTTTTGCTGACTGATTGCCCCAGCAGTTTCGTAAATTTCTGTAACCCTTGAAAATGGTTTCAAGCTGCGAATTTCAACAATTTGAGTTTCGTTTGCGAGTTTTCACAATTTGAGTTTCATTTCCCAGCAAGATAACTAAAACCCGCGATTGAAATTCTTTTGCTGACTGATTGCCCTGTAATTTTCGTTAACTTGATTTCTGTAACCCTTGAAAATGGTTTCAACCTGCGAGTTTCAACAATTTGAGTTTCGTTTCCCAACAAACTCTTGCGTGAACACTTGGCTGGCCCCAAACAAGCACGATGCACGACACTGCTCCAGTGGGACTTTTTCTGGTCATTGGTCAGTTACTGGGACGATTGTCCCTCGCTCCTGAAACTTTGGCGTTGCTCGTTGCAACGCTAGAGCGCCGCGCATGGCAGTACGAAGACTCACAACCACGCAGGATTAGTCCCGCAGGGTTGGATGCACTGCACACAGAACTTGATAGATGATTGAAAAGTGCCTGTAAGGGATCTCGGGAGGTCCAAAAATCCATTACGCACCATTTCGATGTCAGTCAACCTCAGTCAACAACCTGTGTTTTTGTGAAATGACAAAGGAAATCTCACGCAGGACAGGCTTAACCTGCAGGGCAAAAATGACCGTCTAATAACGGTAGTTCTCTGGCTTGTATGGGCCACTGGCAGGCAAGTCCAAATACTCAGCCTGGACCTTGCTCATGTTGGTGAGCTTGACGCCCAACTTGCCCAAGTGGTAACGGGCGACCTGCTCGTCCAGGTGCTTAGGCAGCAAGTACACGCCGATCTTGTACTTGTCGGTACCCTTGTTCTTCCACAACTCGATCTGAGCCAACACCTGGTTGCAGAACGAGTTGGACATGACGAACGAAGGGTGTCCGGTGGCGCAGCCCAAGTTGACCAGACGGCCCTCGGCCAACAGGATGATGTGGTTTCCGCTGGCCATGGTGTAACGGTCAACCTGGGGCTTGATCTCGACCTTCTCCTTGGCGTTGGCGTTCAACCATGCCACGTCAATCTCGATGTCGAAGTGACCAATGTTGCAAACAATGGCATCATCCTTCATCTTGCTGAAGTGCTCGCCAGTGATGATGTCACGGCAACCAGTAGTGGTGACATAGATGGTGGCCTCCTCAACGGCATCCTCCATGGTAGTCACCTCATACCCCTCCATGGCAGCCTGCAAGGCGTTGATGGGGTCAATCTCCGTGATCAGCACACGGGCACCGAAGTTGCGCAGAGCCGCGGCGGAACCCTTACCGACATCACCGTAACCGGCAACGACGGCAACCTTGCCTGCAGAAAAGGAGGAATGGGTAGGGCAGGTCACGATGATAACCTGTTGTACCGATTGATTGGGTTTGTTGGGTTGGTCACGCATTTTTTTGGTTTGGTCATTGCGAGTACCCAGGCGAGCAGGATCATAGTTGTTGATTCTGTGAAGTTTTCTGAACTGATGGGGGTATGGGGGTGCACAAAAGCGAGCAGGATGCGAAATGTTAATTGTGTGGGTTTGCTGAACTGAAGGAAGGGCACATGCCATCTGGTGGTAATGGGGGGGCATACCTGCAATCATCACATCAGTGGCACGCTTGATACCATCCAAAAGAGACTCACGGCAGCCGTACAAGTTGTCGAACTTGGACTTGGTGACGGAATCGTTCACGTTGATGCAAGGCAGCTTCAAAGTGCCGACCTTGAAGCGCTTGTACAGGTTGTGAACACCGGTGGTGGTCTCCTCAGACACACCAACAATGTCCTTGATCATATCAGGGTACTTGTCGTGCACCATGTTGGTCAAGTCACCACCGTCATCCAACAAGATGTTAGGACCACGGCCCTCAGAGAACTTCAAGCTCTGCTCAATGCACCACTCGTACTCCTCCTCGGTCTCTCCCTTCCAAGCGAAGACTGGCACACCAGCCTTGGCAACACCAGAGGCAGCGTGGTCCTGAACAGCAAAATTCCAGTTCAGTGTCAGCAGAAAGAATGGCGCCGGGTTCAGCAGGGGATACGCTACGTTTCAAACGAGGAAAATTCGCCAGTTGAGCAGGACACGCTATTTTTCAAATTTCTGGAAGAATCATACCTGCGTGGAGAAGATGTTGCACGAGCTCCAACGAACCTCGGCGCCCAAACAGGTCAAGGTCTCGATCAACACAGCGGTCTGGATGGTCATGTGCAAGCAACCAGCAACGCGGGCTCCAGCCAGGGGCTTGGATGGGCCCATGTCGGTCCTGCAGACAGATCCGCAAAAATTTGCATCGTTGCACCATTGGAAAAAAAAGATTGATGGAAAAAAAAGAGGTGGGGGAAAACCTGATGGCCATAAGCCCAGGCATCTCATTTTCCGCAAGCTCGATTTCCTTGCGGCCCCAAGATGCCAAAGAGATATCCTTAACCTTGTAATCAGTCATTGCAACGAAAAAGTCCCGTGAAGATTTATCAAGTTCTTCTGTGCGTCTGACGCGTGTGGTTAAGAACCAGTGGGGGCGGCAGCCGACGTACGCGATTTACGAAATGCGGCAGTCCGATGGGATGAGCACCAACGGCCCGCATCATGAGTCTGTAAAATGCACTTCTTGGCGCCATGTCTGTGTGGAGGGTGATGTTCCAGGACCACGAACAAAGCTTACGGCGGTTGGATGGCAAGACCGCATGGTCGTATTTGGTGGGGGCTACCGAAGAGATTTTTGTGATGGTTTGTTTGAATACAATTTCAGCACAAGACGGTTCACTAAGGTCATCAACACAGAAGACGATGCGGCGCAGCGACCTTGCGCACGCCGATCGCACGTCTGTGTGATTCACACACAGAAGGTTTGCATCCTCGCGAATCTTGTGTGACTGTCGGATTGCGCACTTGTCGTGACGCGTTTGCCAGTGAAACTGGCCGGCGTGTAGAACTCAGCAATTTGCTTTTTCCCAGGTATTTTTGTTTGGTGGTCGAAGCAAGGCGGGCCGTTTGAATGACCTACATGAACTTGATTTGGAAACCTACAACTGGCGGACTATACACCCCCCTTCGCAATCAATTAGCATCGCTGTACAAGAAACAAATCAAACGACGACATTGGAGGAAATCATTAAGTCAACTCCTTTCCTTGAGGCCAATATCTACAACTGCTGGCTGGATGACAACCCCTTCCTGCCTCACAACGCGGTATGCTGCATCGATTCGAACTGCAAACACTCACTCGGCCAACCCACTCTGTTGATAGTTCTCAACTCCTTTGCACATCCCTTTAGGTCCCCAAAGTATTGGATGTCGACACAAACCTCCCACTGTGCAACTCCGACTCCTCCCAAATTCGTTACACCATTGACAAGTTGCTTCGCGATATTCCTTGTGAAAGAGCTGCTCACTCCGCGTGCATGTATGACGACCGGTGGATGATTATATATGGTGGGAATTCATCCTTATATGACCTTTTTTTGGACGACCTCCACGCATGGGATTGCGACAAGTAAGACCTCACCTCCACTTACCCGTACATGAGTGTCTCTTTGCGTTTTGTCCTCGCGAGCCTCCTAGGGTTCACCGAGATGAGCCAACCTTTCACTAAATCCGTTATCATGTCGCCCCAAGAGGTATGGTCCTTGCCCCCACGAGACATCGAGCACGTTTTGGTTTCCACGCTTGTAGGTATCGTTGGCTAAGAATTCAACCACGCTCACAAACCAAGCCGAGAGGTCGCTTGGGTCACTCAACAATAGTCAAGGGACACAACATGTATCTATTTGGCGGATATGGTGGCCAAGCACTCAACGATCTTTGGGTATTCAATTTCCAAACATGTCACTGGCGGGAGGTCGTTTACGACTTTCCCATCAGTCCCAGCTCTTTCCATGCTGCTCTCCGCTACAATGACCATATGGTTATATTTGGAGGTGTGTACGTTGCAGTTCTTGTGTTACTATCCACGATGGTGAAATAACCAAAGAGAAATCGGACGTGTGAATATTTGGTGTTTCATGTGTTTGTAATGTGTTCGAAATCATTCCAGTTGAAATTCATTGATTGCTTACTTGAGAAAACCATGAAGGAGTGTGCATGTTTGCCTTGTGGTTGTGAATGTAGTTTTGATGCGTCGTTGATGGTATGTTCAAATAACAAGCGAAACCTACGGGAAAGGCGTACTCGGGTGCAACTAGTTGTTCACTTAGAGTGTGTTCCGGGGTTCAATGGTGATTGACGTGCTGTCATGACACCGTTCGTCTTGGTCTTCCATGGCCTTTGATGCAGTCGTGAGCAGCTTCTTTTTGCTTTTGTCGTCCCCTTGATTGCAGCCCATTACTTCGGCACCACCAGGGCAACACCACTTCTGGATGCCCTGTGTTTTTGCTTTTCTTGTCCCCTTGAATGCAACCCATTGCTTGGGTACCACAAGGCAACACTATTCGTGGAACGCTGGTTCGCTTGCAAGTCAATCGTGTCAGTTTCCGTTGTAATATGTCAACCCGGCCACGGAGGAAAGTTTTTTGCACGAGCACCAACCACGGTCCGTGGGCTTCATCTCCTCCATCATGTGGCAATCATCGGTTGTTGTCCCGGGTTGAAGTAAAATAGGAGGGGGAATGTGTGGTGTGTACCCCCGCCGCGTAACCTTTGTGCCCCGAAGGTCCCAAGGTTTTGACCCGTCGGTCCTTGTAAATTCGTATAAGAATCATGGGACCGTTGGCCCAACTGTCGCGATTCGTTGCGATCGTGTACAGGTTTACTGGCAAACCACATGCTCGGGGTTGGGGGTGAGGACGCGCTTGGCCGCGACCTCTTAGGCACAACACCGTTATATGCCCGACCAAACGTGTCTAAGTGAGGTCTCCCCGTGTGAGTTGCGGAATTGTAGTCTTCAAGAACGTCGTGAAAGTTGCATTTGTCGCATAGGAACATGCCGGCATTATTGCAATCGACAAATCAACGCACAACATGACATTTCGTTTGCTTCAATCTGCAGCGAGGACATGCACAACCACTCAATTGCATTGCATTCTCCCTCGGACGCATACGCAAATGATTTTGCTCAAGAAAGATTTCAACGTGCGCGGTACTTGATAGCAGACAGTCTTCATTGGACATAACAAGGCAAAACTCGACAGGCTCTTTGTTTTGTCTCTGCTTCACCGCAAGTAGGCACATTCGGTGAGGGGATTGTGGGATTGGGAGAGGTGTTGAGGAATAAAGAACAAATTCCGTATTCACTACTACATCGGTTTTTGGCGGGGTAGGCTTTGTTCATAAGACCCGGGGGAGTTTGACCCCGGGAATATCTTCACCCAGGGGCACTTTGTGCTACGCATCTGTGTTTGGTGTATATTTGCGAGCATTCCGTCTCGTACTCACAATGAATAGACTTGGCATGTGGTTGTGATACCCAAGCAAGTGTTCTTTCCCGCTTTCAACTGCAAGCTTTTATCGTGGAGGACGCTTTATGCATTGCACTGTGCCCTTCGCTGCCCCCTTCACAGGCTCTTTTGGAGACCAAGCCGGTGACGTTGAGTTTGAGCAAATGTATGCTCTAAGTTTACAAACAGAGCGGTGGTGCACTGTTGAACAAGCTGGGGGACTTGATCACGCGCATCCACATGGTCACGAACCAGCGCGAAGGCTTGGGCATGCGATGCTCCTTCATGGGAATGATTTGTATTTGTTCGCAGGGAGTACAAGTTGTTGCGCTGTTGGTCGTGATCAAGACTATTTCAATGATTTATTTGTTGCTCATCTAGAGCCCCCATCTTTGAAGTCCTTCCTCTGTGCATACATCCATGCCAACAGCATTCCTTACAAGATTCGTTCAGTGACATGAGAAGGTTCCACTGTGTTGCACCATGCGGATGCGTTGCTCTGATACAGTATCTTTTTGCACACCAATGTGCAAACCCAACACCAGTTCTCATCCTTGTTCTGGGCTTTGACTGCCACAGGCTATCGCAATGCATGAGCAGCCAGAATACTTTCAGGGGATATCCGTGCATTTTGACATGGTGTATTTTCAGGTTCAGGCTTTGTTGATGAAACTCAGCCCTAGTCAGCCCGAAATTTCAAGATTCAGACAGGCATTGCCCACTACAATCTTGCTCTCCGTTTTGTAACCTTTTGACCCATGACGATGACAAGATGATTTGAGGTCCGATATTTGATGGCTCTGATTTGGATGAGGGCACATGCTGGAAAGCTGGCGGAGTGTAGTGTGGAGTTTCCCTTCCTGCCAGCACCTATAACATATACGATACATAAATGTCTAGTGTTTGCATAACAATGGGCAAAACCCATGGGACAAGTATGCATTCGACATTTTATGCCATATTGACCCAGGCCTTCTAGGTTTCAGACCTGTTGGCATTCCAGATGCTTGTTGAGGCCAGCTCCAGTTGAAAATATCCCCATCCAGTCTTGCCAAATGTTTTGTTCTCAGCGCATCGACAACACAAGGCGAGGGAAAGTTTGCGCTGCATGCAATGCTTCCATTTCAACTAATGGATTGTCCCTCCATAGTTTACTCTGGGCCTGCAAAGTGCACCATCATTTTGTGGCATTGCGTTTAAGATTTTTGTTTTATTGCTTGCAGATGATACACAAAACGAACAGTTTCAATGGTCTTTATCTGTGTTCAATAAACAGGATCCTGTTGACAAAGAACCCAAGGGCAAGTCCAATCCCTGTGTTGTGCTCTGGTACATTTATTTCCTACGTGCAACCCACAGGAATATTTGGATCCTTGGTTGCAGCCCAGATTTCCCTCTTGCTTTTTTTCACAAGTGACCTCAACCTTAAGAACAGTGATGACTGCTTGTGCAAGTGAACTCTGGGGTATGGCGCCTTGCTGGCACCTGTGTTTGCTACCCAGCAACAATTACCACTTTGCATGCAATGGAACCACAAATGTTGAAATGAGTGTCCCGCTGCCAACACTACACTGGTTGCACCTCATCTTGCATTTCCACCCCAACAGCATCTACACTGCAATTTACCACATTATTCATTCTACAGGCCGCAGAATTTCTCCTTTTTCCAGTCTTAAGTGTAACCCCATTTGACTCTTTGCAGAATTTCTCCTTTTTCCAGTCTTAAGTGCAACCCCATTTGACTCTTTGGCAGCACGTCTGCTTTTTCCACTGTGATGAGTATTTGCTGGTTTGGGGCAGCAAGTTCAGTGCAAAGCACAGTAGAGTCATCAGGGTGGCAATTGGGTGTATCTTCTCCTGCTGCTTGGGACATCATGTGTGCATGAACTGGCCTGTCTATGACTTTTAAAATCATGTACCTGTTACCCTACTACCCTCTTGTGAAACCTAAACCAGGGGACTGCACTCAGAATATAATTTACTCCGAATTTACTCAAATTTCCAGAGTCAATCAAACCTAATCTGGGTATTTGCTCTCAAAAAACAGGCTCAGGTTTGGGTTTGGGTTGGGGACGTTCGGGACGATCGCAATGAACAACGGCTCAAAAACAGCTCAATTTCACCTCAAAATGGACCACATTGTGGCACCATGATTTGGAAGATGCCCGATCGAACACCCATTTGCAATCATTTGATAGCCCAATCGCCATGGAAGAAGAGCGGCTCTCATTGGAGACGCCTACTTGATGCACCGGCAATCCGTCCTGGAATTTCAGGTCGATCGTCCTCAAAACAGCCCAAAAACGGCCGTTTTTGGACACTAAATCGGCCATGAAATGGGCTAGGCTGCTTGAAGTGGCACAAAATGTGTTGCAATTGATGCCCATTTGCTCCGCAGGCACCTTAAGCTCCGTGGATGCCGGTTTCGAGCCACGGTGTCTGCCGAAAAGAGTTTTTAACCGTCTGTTGTTGCTGCTGCTAAAATGTGTTGCTCACCTTGGACCCTAAGAAGGGTTCTAAAACCCCAACAAGGCAAACCTAGCTCGGTATTAACCCTTGCTGAATCGGTGTTTCCAAAGTGGTTGGAAGTTGAAATGGCAACACAACCCCGACCGTGTTGGGCTTCCCCAAAGCGGAGTGGAGGAAACATTGCTCCATCAAGATTTCTACTCGGACCGAGCTGGGTGGTAGACGTCATTGCTGCATTGGAGACAGTTGGTTACCGAGTTGGGTTTATCCTGTTGAGGTTTTACAACCCTTGTTAGGGTCTAGGATGAGCAACACATTTTTCCCGAGCTGGGTTTATCATGTCGAGGTTTTACAACCCGACTTAGGGTCTCAGGGTGAGCAACACATTTTAGCAAGCAGCAAGCAACAGCAGCAGCAGCAGCCAGCAGCAAGCAAGCAGGCGGGCAAGAAGTCCTTTCTGCCCACTGTGTAGCTGGAGACCGGGATTCAAGTAGCTCAAAACGACCGTAGAGCAAATGCACATCTAGAGGAACAAGTTTTGTGCTATTTTGAGCCGTCTAGGCCGTTTTAGTGTCCAAAACCGACCGTTTCAGCCTGTTTTAAGGCAGTTTTCAGGACGATCGTCCTGAAAGTTCAAGACGATCGCCACTGTGTCCCAAAACCGGCATGCAAGTGGCTCAAAACGACCGCAGAGCAAATGCGCATCTAGAGAAACAAGTTTTGTTCTATTTCGAGCCGTCTCGCCCGTTCTATGGCAGATTTAGTGGTCAAAATCAGCCATTTTCAGCCTGTTTTGAGGCAGTTTTGAGGACGATTGTCCGGAAAGTTCAGGGCGATTGTCACTGTGCCTCAAAGTTGGCATCCAAGTAGCTCAAAAATGACCGGGGAGCAAATGCGCATCACCACAAACAAGTTTTGTGCCATTTTGAGCCACCTAGCCCGTTCTATGGCCGATTTAGTGGTCAAAAATGGCCATTTTGGGGCCTTTTTGAGGCAATTTTCAGAACGCTCGTCCTGAAAGTTCTGGACAATCACCACCAGTGTTGCTAAGCAAGTGTCTCAAATGCAGCAATGACATCTACCACCGAGCTCGGTCCTAGTAGAAGTCTTGATTTGGCAAGCAACAGTAGCAGCAAGCAAGCAAGCAACAGACGCAAGAAAGCTCCTTGTGCAAACACCGTGGCTCAAAATTGGCATCCGGGTGGCTCAAAACGGCCGTAGCTTAAGTGCGCATCACTTGCAACAAGTTTTGTGCCATTTCGAGCCGTCTAGCCCGTTCTGTGGCTGATTTATTGCCCAAAAAGGGCCGTTTTGGGGCTGTTTTCAAGACGAACTTCCTGGAAGGTGCGTCAAGCCGGCATCTTCAATGACAACTCTTTGTTTTTTACGGCCACCGGGCTCTCAAAAGAATGCAAATCAGCATTCAATAGGGCGTGCATGATGCCGTGGTGCCATGCAGTGGTCTACCAGACACACACTCCAAGAAGCATTGTATTGTGCCCGGGAGGAAGGCGCGGAGCTGACTGTGGAAACGGTGCCATACCAACATATTGAGCTGACACATCATGATGAGATAGATGTGGTGCCGCAAGCCAAGGCAAAACATGGAGAACTACAGTCACCGATCGAGGGCCCCGAAGACCTGGAGACGGAGTTGGGAGTATCCCTTGCGGCAGGATATGAAATACCGACTAACAGGTTGCAAATGCACATGCCGCATGTGTTTCCCCAAGGTGCGCCACATGTGAGGTACCCGCACTTGGTCACAATTCACCCCAGAATGAGCAAAGCCCATCTCGCACAAACGCTATGGGAGGAAACTCGTAATAAACCATCTCCTCACGGATCAGAGAGTGAGATTTGGGACATGGTTGCAGGACACCAACAAAGGTGCGAATGAGTTGAAAAGGCTAATACTCCAAGAAAATGAGATATGGATGGACGTGCCCATTGGGACACCAAAGAGCTCCACCCGGCGGTATGCAACACTGTTCGGTGCGTTTCAAAAAGTGGAACACCAGCCGGCACGAAGAGGAAAAGAAAGAACAGGATACCCAGTCAAGTACCCAAATCAGGATAGCGCACTGGTGGCCCACAGGCTCACCCTGGAGTCGGTATTAGGAGAAATCCAAATCATATGGCAGAACCATCCGTCCAAGCTGGAACACATAAACAAGTGGTAAAGCCTGCGGAAGGCATGGAAGAAGAACAAGAGGAAGATTGGTGGCAATTTGAGGTGGCCCGATTGATGGGCGTGGAAACGGCTATGCAACAAGAAGGCAATAAATAGATTGTCGGCGGCTAATCCGTCTAGGCTAGCCAGGGACAACATGGAGATGGTGCAATGACTCGTGGTGGGGCCGCTAGGTTAGGCCCCACGAAGTGTCGGCAGATGTACGGCCGACGCAACCTATGTAGCATGCTCGTGTGTGTTGGGAATGGTGTGGACAATGCGTAGACGGATCCGAAGACCACACAATGTGAAGCACTTACACGCTCGGGTATCACGCATCTACAGGTGGACGTAGCCGGTGATGTGGTTATACCTGATAACGGTTTTGCTGTTGGTCAGGATCAAAGAATCACCGCCACCAACAGTTGCCGTTGTACCAATCGATAGAATGAATAGTGGGCAGAGACGCATAAGGACTGCACATGGACACAACCGGGTGCACCCATGGAACATAGCACGACTACCTTCGTGGCACCATGCAATACGGATCATGTGCATCTTGTGCCTGATAACAAGAGATCGTGCCACGCAGCCATCGGGGGAGGGATGTGGGCAACACATATGGGCAAGGTGGGTGCGGTCAGCACGGGTGTCGAGAATGAGGTGGGACATACGACAGCGCCTTGTCACGCTAAGCAATGACATGGACTGTGGCAACAAGGCATGGAACTACAGCCAGTGGAGACTCATGATGGCTCATGACGTGTTCCGTGGGTACGTTTAGTTCTTCATGGTGCACCATTGACAGTGCATGGGAATATGGTACCACCGAGGAGGCGCCTGCGATAGGACATGCCATCCACGTGACAGGTCAATTGTTGCCCTTTGCTGCAACGACCAGTGATCTGACCTTGTTACGGTGGACGGGACGGTTTGGCCAGAATGTGAGTTTCGGAATGAGCATGTGGCTTTTTTGGATGCCCAGATGGATGCCGATGGTCATTGGGTCATTCCAGTGGGCATCCTGTCTACCTTTGTGAAAACCGCACAGGTGCCAAATTGTTCTCAATTGCGTGCAGAGCCGTACACTACTGTGGCACATAGCAGTGTGCGGCCCGCAGAAGTAACAGATTTTGTGTATTTTGTGGAGTGGCCATTGCTTTGGCAAGGATGCGCAATCACTTAGGCGGCCCTTTACGCACGTAGACTTCGTTGCTAAAAGGCACAATTCATGGTGATTTCAACATCCGTTTTTTGCCCCCCAAAAAAGCATATCATTTTTTCGGCCAACCCCACGTGGATTTTCATCGTGGGATACAACAACCTTGCCTTTTGTTGCTTCCAGAGGTGTACGTATACACCCCCTATTCCGGGCTGAAAATGGTATCATTTAAAATTTTTGGGCACTGCAATGCCCAAAAATTTGAAATGGCTTTTTTCAGGGGGTTCTCCAGTACACCTCTATAGTCATCTCCACAGGTGATGTCATACTGCAGCAGCATGCATCAAAACTTGGCATACCCGTTATCCATGGGTCATCGCACCGCGGTGTTATACTCGGAAGGCCACGTACAATGTACCTTGCCCAATCACTTCCATTCCTGTCCAAATGTGCACTTGAAAATGGACTTCCAGTACTTTTGGGCACTGCAGTGTCCAAAAAATTTAAAACTCCGTATTTCACTCCTATTGGTTCCCATTGCGTAACACCTGACAAAGGACGTATGAATCATCGGACGTTGGTACTCATCCTCTGCTCATTGGAAATATATTGCCGGTTGTCTGACTACCACCTTGGAGTGTACCCAGGCTTTGGAACGTTCCACGTCCATTGGGAGATACATTGTTTGGATCTTTGCTAGCTGCTTTTGGTCTATGCCGCATCAGGTTTGTTTTGTGATAGTGTCTCTGTTTTCTTTGTCTCCTTACCTTTGCTGCCTGCGAACAGGACTTTTGTCCATGGATGCGGCTCCCTTCCGGCAGTTCCTTAGTTCGAAGGTATATGCTTCAAAGGAGGATCTATCTGAGGCTGTGGGTGTGGATAAGGGTGCCGATGCGTTTTGTACGTGGGTGTTAGATCTCCGGTTGGAGTGGAGAAGTAGGCGGTCTGTTGGTGAATACATCCAACAAAGGGACAGGCGGACCGTTAATTGTCTGCCGGACCAATGGTTCCGTGTTGCTGAGCAAGAGATTTTTAATATATGGTCTGTTCTACACAAGAGGTGTCGTCCACGTGCCAAGAGGGCTGTAGGTGTTCAACCCAAGAGTCGTGTGCAACGTAGGTGTTTGGCTCACATGGGTCAATGTTCTTACCATGTACCCTCCTTTGCAGTTCAAGGAGCAACTGCGTGCACCAGTCTTTGGCAGACCTTGGAAGGTAAACCCGCTGTTCTATGGTTTGATAATTTTTATAGACGTAACTTCCGGCCTGTGCCTGGTAATGAGAACCGGTCCCTTAATTGTACAGCTGGTGCTATCATACTCTTGAAACGACCTGTCGACATTATGCCGTCTTTTCCTAGCCTCTCGGTCTTGCGGCAGAGGATTGGGTACACTGCAGACTTGTTGGTGCAGAGCCATAAAAACTTCATTGATGGCTTGCAAGGGTTGATGGACGACCCCATCCGCCTTCAACATGTTCGTTGTCCCTTGGACATACGACGGGCTAATGTTACCAGCCCAGCTTGGACCCCCTTTTTTCTCACAGACCTAACTGTGTCCGCTACCCCCGACCTTGTCTCTATTATTCACGGGCTCCAGGAGGTGCAGCAGCACACACAGCACCGTCTTCCATTGTTGGTCGACGAAAATATTCACTACCGTGTCCTTAAGCTCGTTTACAGCATCAGCTATGCTCGGTACAACGTGCCCCTGTTCATTACACGTACCCCAGTAGTGTACGGCACATGGCACCCATATAAATATTGTGTAACCCTGTGCTACAGAAGATTCTTCCCTTTATTTACCTATTTTTCCTATGGTTCACTCAATTTGGGCACTGCAGTGCCCAACTTTCCGAAACTCATCTATATGGAGCGTATGATTCTGGTGCTCTTGCATTTGGCCCATAAGTGGCGCCAACCTTTGGAACAGAAGTTACAGACTCTAAGGGGTTTGCACCGACCGGGCAACGCTAATCACAGCACACTTCTTACACAAGTGCGAGGGTTGGTAACACTGCTGTATGGTTACATTCCAGCCTTGTTTATTATTGGGTCGCAAGTGAGGGATTGTCATTGGTCTGCACAGGGAGAGCAGCACGCTGCAGGGCCATTGTTGAGCCGTTGTCTACACGTCCTTCTGAGGCTCACCCTAGGTTATGAGGACAAGGTTGAATATGTGCGCACCATTGTTGTTGCTAGGCTGTTGTGGTCCCAGTGGTTTGCCCGCTTACCTGGGGTGGCACACAGTGAGGAACCGTGTGAGGCCCTGTTAAGCCGTGTTGTGCACTTAATGGCACAACACCCTGGGAACTGTACGTTGCAACAGGTGCATGACCTTTTTATACGCACTCCCGTTGCAGACCAGACCCCAAAGGACCTGCAGTATGTCAATGTTCCCAAGGGACTGCCACAACTGGTTGATCGTCGTTTCACCAGATTGATGGCGCGATTCGATGTTGGTGTTATACCCCCCCTGGTCTGGTCCAGTCAGAAGTCGAGTATCGTGCAAGACGGGTGGGATCCTGCCAAGATGGATTTTCCTTGCGCACTAGATACGGTGCTCACTGCAGAGCATTACCGAGATCTATGTTCCAAGACATTGCAGACACTTGTTAAACCTGTTAAAGTTGATACTCATGTGATGACAGAGCTGGGTAGACACGTGCCACAGCGTCCTCCAGGTGATATGGACACAACAGTAGCACAGGCACAGGACATGTTACGCGCATGTAATACACCAGACCGGTACAAGCGACGCCGGCCAGCACGCGCTTTTGCGCAAAGGGACCCAGCCCGGATACCCGCCCCCCCCAATGCTGATGGCGACAGTGACAGTGATGAGGACCCCCCCCCCCTGCTGGTGGGGCAGCCGGAGATCCAGACCTGAGGGCTGCTGATTTTGTGGGTGATGATGGATGGGACCCGGACCCCCCCCCTCCAGAAGCAGTGTCTGTTCACAGTGATGATTCCGACGCCCCCGTGGCTGTCCTTTCGGAGCTGAATGAGTTTGACCCTCGATTTTTACTAGGTGCATCCGACTGTGATGCTATTTCTGCCATGTGTGTTCAATCGTCGAGCGCTGCCAGTAGTCATCAACATTAGAAGCCTGTAAATCAACAATTTGCAGCCCTGTGGCCTTTTGTAGTGTGTCGTGTGACCCTTTGTTAGCCCCTTTGCTAAGCTATGCCTTCGGATACCGAACTGCCGGAAGGGGATGAGTAGCAGACCGCATCGCAAGCTGTTCACACAGCAGAGAAGACATGGGCGCAGTCGGGGCAGGCTCCAGTGAAGCGGACGGGGACAGACCGGGCAACGGAAACATTCCGGACAACGTGGATCAAAAAAGGAGCTGGTCAAGATACAGCTGACCAAGATAAAGTTTGACACTGACCTCACGCGTGGGCAGACCAGAGAGAGGGACGAGGACTCAGTACTATCGCGGATTGCAAGCCTGAGGACAAATCCACCCTGCCGGCCTATCTCAAACATTCTCATATGGCGAAACGAAGGTACACTACCATCCTGTCACACACGCGTCGTAATTTTCACACAGCCTGGTCGTTTGGGCACTGCAGTGCCCATCTCGCTGATATCCCCCATCTACCATCTCCCTGTGGTGCATTTTTCTATCAGCTGAAATTCCCTACTGCTTGGGCGGGGCTCATATCCTGACGGCACTCCAAAGACTTCACCGAGAATACTGTGAGAAGTCACGGGCACTGCCAGACTGGTTACAACACGTCTACTGCGAGGAGATCAGAAACGACTGTCCTGTTGACATCAGAGAGATTATTGGAGGCGATCACAATGCGGTACAACACTCAGTGAGCAAGCCGAGTATGGGACAAGTGGCCGCTCGAATTTGGACTGAAGTGCAGAAGGGCAAAGCGAAAGAGATGCTGCTGGTGGCTCTGCGGAAGTGTGGCCGGCTGGGCGAGAAAACATGTGTGGTATGAGAGATGCACGATGAGACCACCGTTGTTAGTCCTTTGCGTACTTGTGGCCTGTCCAACGCTGTATCTCTGCCAGGACTCAATCTGGAAAAATTGGAGACCGCTGGTCTCATTACTGCAGATATCTGGTGGCCGCGTGGCTGAGTTTATTGACACCTTTGAGAAGACTGCCGGTGAAGGTATTATGTCCTCTGAGCACCTGTTTTCGTCGTCTTTTGGTGTTCATGGGAACTGCAGTGCCCAAATTCGATGCGACCCTAATTTTTGCACTGCAGTGCTCAACCCATACACTCTGCGGCCGTTGACGGTACTGCATGGCGACCAGATGGATGAAATACTGCTATACATGGCTGGAGATGGGGCCAAGATCGCAGGACTACATGCCAAGGCTAGACTGTTGAAGCGGGACCGCCTGTGGGAGATGCTGTACCTTCACCCGGACAACACGCTCATCCATCCTTCTCGACGTATGTTTATGGGGCGGCTGGGTCTGGCGCGATCGCTGTTGACCCCCCCCTCCCCCCGAAACCATGACGTAAGGCTGTTTCGATCCCAGTGGTACCAGTGGTCTCCTGTTCTAACAGTGAACGTGCATGAAATGCAAAGAGTCCGCAAACTGCTTGCAAAGTCGCCGAGGGCCGCCAAATTGTCACTGGGGAAATGGACGTGGAGTGCGGAAAATCCCTTACCAAGCTGGGACACTATCCAGAAAGCACCGCTGTGGCAGGATGAGGAATGGGCTGACCTGAGGATTGTGCTGGCGAGGCCTGTCAAAGAAACTGCAGTGACAACGCTTGATGGGGAGAAATCAACAACTATCTGGCTCAACAAGCCGCAGGATGGGACTGAAGCAACCGGAGCTCGGGCAGAGGCAATTGCGTTGGTTCCTGGCAAGGCCATCCCGTATACGATTGCATTGAGGGAGTAGAAAGCGGTATGCAACCATTAGGCATAAGAAACGGATCGATTTCGCATTGCTGGTCACTTTAGGCAGTGCAGTGCCCATCTGTAACGAAATGTGCTTTTGACAACAGGTCTTCATTGAGTGTACGAAGGAACCAATGGACGATATCCATCCCCTGGTGCTGAAGGTTGCTGCGAAGTTGGTACCTGTGGCTATTGGTGGAATGGCGGCCGATGTTAAGTTCCTGGTTAATCAATTGCGCGACTCTGAGGAGTGTGGAGGCTGGCAGTATATTATGACCTCTTTTTTTGATCAGGCAGTCGGTCACCCGACCCATCGGTTCGAGGAGAGGACTATTTGCTTCTGTGTCCCCGACAAGTGTAGGGTGAAGGTCCCGAATATTTTCATTTGCCATCAGGGTGCATACGGCAGCACCATTGGTCTGGCTGCGGCTGGTTGGCTCCTGCGTGTGCTTGGTATTGTTCCCCGACGCGACAGACAGTCCGAGGATGAAGTTTGGCTCCTGCTTTTGACAGCATCGGCTGTATTGCCAGCACAGCTCCTGTCCTGCCTTCCTGAGTCCCCCTGTCTGGCAGCTTGCTTCACTGGGCGCCAGGGTTTGTTTAACGAATTCTGTGAACAGCTAGCGGCGTATGTGCAGGAGATGGACTGTGTCTACTTGGTTAACTGGGACGCTTGGATGCCAAGGATTAGGGACTGTATGCCAGTTGTGGTGCAGCGGCCTGGGGAAGGGGAAGATGAGGAGGGGGGGGACGATGTGGAGGAAGAGGAGGATGACGAGATCGTGCTGGTCGGTGGTGACAGCAAGAAGAGGAGCACCCCCAGCAAGAAGAAGCCGTCCTCCGACGACAGTGGGGATGAGGTTGATGATCCCCCCAAAAGGGCAGCCAAAAAGGCCAAGGACAGTACCCCCCTCAATATGTTTCACGCCAAAGTAGGTTAGGCCAAGGGTAAGAAGGCTCCACCAAAGAAGAAGTAGACTGCGTTGTGCGGTTGGCACTGCCTGTGACCATGTCAGTAGTTTTTTCGCCTCGATTTGCACACTGTTGCGCGGCCTGTTCTATGCAGGTGTGAGACTGGTGCCCTTTTTCATGTTTTGGTAATTTTGGGCGCTGCAGTGCCCAAACTCAGCGACTCGCCCTTTTTTTACCCCTGCTGGGCCATTTCTTTTGCAGGCATTGTTGTTGTCATTTATTATTGGATTGCCTGCACTGGCGGCGCCTCCGTTGTTGGTCGGCACCACTGGTGGTGCATCATTCTTGACGCTTCGCATACAATCACAGTGACTGGGTCAGCAGACGCGGTAACAAAAAGCAAACCAGAGTTTTGCATGTGCTTGCCTGTCGTCCTCCTTGCTTCATTTTTTAGGTTGCATTTTACGGCATGGTTTGAAATGCAGCAACGGATGATTTGGAAGAATTGGATTTTTCTTTGGATGGACACTGCAGTGCCCAAATTTGAAGGGGATACATGACTTTTGACTGGCACATGTTGTACCCCCTACACACAGCCATTTTGGACAATTCACACGTTTTTGGGGGTGTTCTCTGCAAAGCACAATTGTGCAATTTTTCAAAGTGGTTTTTCAGCCCCCGTTTTGGGGTGGTACCCATTTGGGAACTGTGGCAATTTTGCTATGTGCGTATAGGGCCGCCTAAGAATCATGTGGCGGTGCACTTGCAGAAGGGAGAGGTGGTAACGGATCCAAGGATGCGTGGTGAGGCCGAACCTTGTGGTTTCCGTGGTCGTAGTGCATGCATGTGCACCACAAGTATTGTACACAAGAAAATCAGCACAACAAGAGTCCCTCATCTTCCGAAGATGGTATTAGCTCCCCTTCTTCCTCATCTTCCCTCTCCTCTACCTCTTCTTCCGGGGTGGAAGTTCTCCCCAAAAAGAAAGCCGTGCCCGGCAAGGGCACAAATCGGCCCATCACCACTCCCAAGCAGAGTGCTAACAAGCGACGCACGGTGAAGACGTCAGGGCGCAAGAAGTTGGCGGAGGTACACGCACACACACAATACAAAGTGATACCTCCTCCACCGCCTACACCTCCTTGCTCTTCCTCCCCTTCCCCTATAGAAGCATGCACAAGGATTAGAAGGCCCACACAATGGCGCAGGGAGGGAGGCTTGGCCTGCCATAGCCTTAACGGCCTCCCGGGTTGCGTCGACCGACTAGTATAGTCACACACACACACCTTCTTTTATGCTCTCCCCCTAATGTATGTCTCACCCCATGGTGTATTTCTAACCCCATGGTGCAATCCAAACCCCATGACCGCCCTTGATGCGTATCAACCCCCATGCTGCATTTCTAACCCCGCAGTGTATTTCGAACTGCATGACCGCCTCGGAGACCCACAGTGCCGAGGTTTCTGGTACCCATGGCCAAAAATACCCAAGCTGCTGAAACCCTACCATAGACGTTGGTAGGGGCGGTGCAAATTGTTGGATCACACCTGGGCCGCATACCCACCTGTTCGGAGGTGCCAGACACGATGTATTTCGTTTGGTGTTCGGTTGTGGGGGGGGATTAGGGGGGCCGGGGTGCCCTTCCCGCGGACAATACCCCCGCGCAGCGAAAAAACCCCTGAGCAAACCCCCCCAACCCCCCCCCCTTTTTCTAAATTTGGCTTTGGGGGCCCCCGGTTGCTGCACACGTATGTACCACTACACCATTGAACACAAACTGCGGACGTCATGAGGCTCATTTATAATAGAATCTCCCCTTCTGTCACCTTACCGCCGGCTCGCACACCGCACACTATGGCCGTGCGGGTGCAACTACCGGGAAGGCTGCCATTCAACGTCATGGATCACCATGGCAGGTTCACAAGAAAGGATAGAGAAGCAATGCCATACTGTGCTCCCCATTGTTTTGGGGAGTGTGTCAGCCGATTGGATACTAGGTACGCACAATGGGAGGAGGGCGGAGGGCACGATGCAGGGATCATGCACACCACCAACCCACTCTGCACCTGTGCCACTGCGAACCAAGTCAAAGGCTCGGTATGAATGTGGTCTCCAAAGAAGTTTAAACTGTTCCATAGGCACATGTCACAATGGGCGCGGTAGGTGGTTGTAGTGGATGGAACTGTGCCACAACAAGAACAAGCCTTCCAGGAAATCAATTCCTTTGTTGACCGCCAATCGCCACCACCGGCAGGCATGGAGCCCAACGAGCAACGGCCAAAAGAAGCATGGGAAGCCTGTCCGCAATCACAACGTGCCGCTAAAGATTGGTTTGATCGGTAGGCACTCAAAAGGCTCAGGCTTGCCAATAAAGGACTCAGGAGATTTTAGAAGGCAGCCCTACACATGAGCAGCAAATTTTTTAGCAAGTCCAAAATGTGGTTACGTACGCCGTTCCACATGGCTCAACACCAACTAGAGGAACAATCGGCAAGAGACCTCCTCCCCAAATTCACAAGTCACCCACCTTGGGACCCGGATAGGTGTGGTGAACTGCTACACAAAGTGTTACCGCCTAAAACAGGATTTGCAGCCTCGCCACCGTCATGGGACAGGTTCCAGCAGGTAATGGAACAACCTCAGAAGAAGGCCGGTGGGCCGGACCAAGTAGCACCCCATTTGCTGTCATGGCTGTCTTGGGACCTATAGTGGGCAGTCTATCTCAAGCGGTACTTGAGGTGGGGATCACAGGGGAAGTGCCGGAATCTTGGGTGCAAGTGTAGGTAACACTACTGTAAAACAAAGGAGATGCGTCACAAGCAGCCAACTACAGACCCACAGCCGTGTCACGAGCCATGTATCTGATTTTGGCACAACTCATGCTAGATGCCATGAAGGGTCCCATCGAATAGCAAAGTAGAAGTCCATTCTAGCGGGATCCCGGTACTCCAAAAGCAGTTTGAAATATCTAGCTTAGCCAAATAACGTTTACCTGCACCACCCAGCAAAATCGAATCTCAAAGTCGCTTCACTTGTGGCAAACGAAACCCTACCAGTTTGCGCAAGTCCACTGAGTTTTGCTGGGTGCAAGTGAGGATTAGGGAGCACTTCTCTGGCGTGTTTGGGATGACCACAGCACGTCCAAATACCAGCAAAACTCTCTTTCAATGCCCCATCACGGACAAGGGCCCTTGGCATTTCTTCCATCATCGCCATTGTAGGACTCGTCCCATCAGGCTCCAAACCTTCGTCAGCTAGCACACTCAGCAACGCCCCACAGATGCTTAGGCGTCACAAGTTGCCCGCCCTCTAGGACCCCATATACACACGATGTGAGAATATTCTACATTTCTAGTTTGAGTATGCTATTTGACATATGTGAGCAATGTTGGTACCAGCGTTGTGTGACATCCATTGAAATAGGTGGTGATGTGTTAGCCTTAGGTATCCGCTTCATCTAGTGTATCATGTTTGAGGTTTTTTTGAAGCTAGCCGAAATTGAGGCCAGCTTTTGGGCTCCATTGGAAACATGCATGTGTATATACACCTTTTAACGCTTCTGGCCGAAATTTCGGCCAGCTTTTTGGTTTAGTGTTGAATGACTATACTCATTTTCATTTTGTTAAGGGCTGGCCAAAATGTCTCCGAGCTCTCTGGTCTAATCACCATTCATACACTTATGCTGGGCTTTTTTTTGTTGGTGTGGCCGAAATTTCGGCCAGCATTTCCTCTTTCTGCGCATACCAGCAATTGTTTTCCCATCCAACACATTCTTCTTGGTTCCAGGGGTTCCACAAAACCGACCTATACACCACAAGTGAAAGAGCAGCAAAGATACGTTTCATGGAACAGCAAACAAAACTACCCCCAAAGGATATACGTGTATTTCCTATTTTTATTAACCTGGCCGAAATTTCGGCCAGCTTTTCCAAGAACATCAAAACACATGGTCTTATGCACCAAACGGGCCCAAGCTGGCCGAAATTTCGGCCAGGTCTTTCAAAACTTTAAATAACGTCACAGAAATGGATACCTTTGACGTTTTTTGGAAGTTGGCCGAAATTGAGGCCAGCTTTTCCATTGGTTCCATTGGAAACATGCATGTGTATATCCACTTTTTAACGCTTCTGGCCGAAATTTTGGCCAGCTTTTTGGTGTAACGTTCAATGACTATACTCATTTTCATTTTTTTAAGGGCTGGCCGAAATTTCTCCCAGCTCTCTGGTCTAATCACCTTTCATACGCTCATATTTGGCTTTTTTGCCAGTGTGTGCCAAAAAAATCAAAACACATGGTAGTATTCACCAGACAGGCCCAAGCTGGCCGAAATTTCGGCCAGGTCCTTCAAAAGTTGAAATAACGTCACGGAAATGGATACCTTTGAGCTTTTTTGGAAGCTGGCCGAAATTGAGGCCAGCTTTTCCATTGGTTCCATTGGAAACATGCATGTGTATATACACCTTTTAACGCTTCTGGCCGAAATTTCGGCCAGCTTTTTGGTTTAGTGTTGAATGACTATACTCATTTTCATTTTGTTAAGGGCTGGCCGAAATTTCTCCCAGCTCTCTGGTCTAATCACCTTTCATACACTCGTATCCCGCTTTCTGCCGGTGTGGCCGAATTTTCGGCCAGTGTGTCCCATTTCTGCGCATATTAGCAATTGTTTTCCCATCCAAAACATCTGGCTGAAATTTCTGCCAAGTTGCAATTCTTGTTGTGCATAAATATTACACCGTACACTTCTATAAAGCTGCTTTCTTCTCACAGCGTTAATGCTTTCTGGTATTACTATAACTGTCATGCTCGTATGGGGTGTGCCACGCATTGCCACTGTTTTGTGTGTACATTCTCTATTTTGCATTTTGCTGGCTGAAATTTCGGCCAAAGTTGCCTTATGTGGACCCCTGATTCCAAATGACACACATTTCTGGCAGAAATTTCGGCCAGCTTCTCGGCAACCCAATTTTGAACAGTGGTTTCACATCCAGTGCATGGCTGGCCGAAATTTCGGCTATGGTATTCCATCATTCGTGTCAAGACGTCGATTTTGGGCCATTTTGTGTTGAATTGCGCTTGTTATTGCCACTTTTGTTATTTCTCTTTCCATGAAATCCCCTACTGTAGCATCCTTTTTTATGACCGAGCCTGCAATGGATTCACAGGAGGTGCTTATTTCCCCTCCAGCTGAAGCTGCGTCCGAAAATGGGCAATCCCAACCTGCCCATCAACCGGACGGGGATAAGGCAAGCACAGAGGGACTTCAAGGGAAGCCTAAGGCACCACCAATGAAAAATTCATCAACCAGCATCACGTTATCTGACTGGGTCACGTCAACAACCAAAATAAAAGTTTTCTTTGACCAAATTGTAATAGACCACGACCGAAGCATTGGCCACGTCCGTAAATTATCCGAGGATCGTGTGCAGGGGCGCTATGACGATCTCAAGGCCGCACCACCTGTGGATTACATCCAAGATCTTCTTTTTTATAAAGTCATTCGTATGTCTCCTGTTGCCTACTGCCATTCCCAACGGGTTATATTGTTTGCCGGTACGAAGGTTGGCCGAAATTTTGGCCAACATCTGCGTCCCTAAGTGTTTTTGGTGTACTGCTATTGTTTTTTCCCATAGCCTGTGTGGATTTGTCAGTTGGCAAGTACTTGCTTGTCATTGAGTGTGGTACATTGTACACCATCTTCAAATGTCAGTGCACCTGTGCTCTTTGCGCATGTCTACCGTCATAGGTATCCATTTCGGTGACGTTACTTCAACTTTTGAAGGACCTGGCCGAAATTTCGGCCAGCTTGGGCCTGTCCGGTGAATAAGACCATGTGTTTTGATGTTCTTGGAAAAGCTGGCCGAAATTTCGGCCAGGTTAATAAAAATAGGAAATACACGTATATCCTTTGGGGGTAGTTTTGTTTGCTGTTCCATGAACCGCATCTTTGCTGCTCTTTCACTTGTGGTGTATAGGTCGGTTTTGTGGAACCCCTGGAACCAAGAAGAATGTGTTGGATGGGAAAACAATTGCTGATATGCGCAGAAACAGGAAATGCTGGCCGAAATTTCGGCCACACCAACAAAAAAAAGCCCAGCATAAGTGTATGAATGGTGATTAGACCAGAGAGCCGGGAGAAATTTCGGCCAGCCCTTAAAAAAATGAAAATGAGTATAGTCATTCAACGTTACACCAAAAAGCTCGCCAAAATTTCGGCCAGAAGCGTTAAAAAGTGGATATACACATGCATGTTTCCAATGGAACCAATGGAAAAGCTGGCCTCAATTTCGGCCAAGTTGCAAAAAAGCTCAAAGGTATCCATTTCTGCGACGTTATTTAAAGTTTTGAAAGACCTGGCCGAAATTTCGGCCAGCTTGGGCCTGTCTCGTGAATAACACCATGTGTTTTGATGTTTTTGGACCCGACTGGCAAAAAAGCCGAATATGAACGTATGGAAGCTGATTAGACCAGAGAGCTGGGAGAAATTTCGGCCAACCCTTAAAAAATTGAAAATGAGTATAGTCACTCAACGTTAAACCAAAAAGCTGGCCAAAATTTCGGCCAGAAGCGTTAAAAGGTGTATATACACATGCATGTTTCCAATGGAACCAATGGAAAAGCTGGCCTCAATTTCGGCCAGCTTCCAAAAAAGCTCAAAGGTATCCATTTCTGTGACGTTATTTCAAGTTTTGAAGGACCTGGCCGAAATTTCGGCCAGCTTGGGCCTATCTGGTGAATAACACCATGTGTTTTGATTGTTTTGGCACAAACTGACCGAAATTTCGGCCAGGTTCATAAAAAAAGGAAATACACGTATATGCTTTGGGGGTAGTTTTGTTTGTTTTTCAATGACCCATATTTTTGCTGTTCTTTTACTTGTGCTGTATACGTGGGTTTTGTGGTAATCCTGGAACCAAGGGGTAAAAGTAATAATAGCTAGACCCCCCCCCTACTAAAGGAATGCAATGGTTCAAATGTAAAATACCACCATATTTTTGTGTTTTGGTATCTTTATTTCGAAAATTTGTGTGTAGCTAGAAATAGAAATAACGGCATATATTTCACATACATACCTTCATTTTGCCTATTGCCACCGGGGGGGGATAGATACCCCCAAAATAACACCCCTTTTCACATACTTTTCTCCTCACTACAACATGGACTTCCGTAGGCCATAGCGCCAGGTGGGGGGCGGGCAACTTGTGACGCCTAAGAGATGCTACAGCCCACTCTGCCACTCCTATGATAAGTAATACCTCAGAGACAACGCCTCAGACATTCAGCTTAGCCAGCCGTGAGTCAAGGTCCATCAACCACTCTTTAGTCAAAGAAGACAAGACTTCTCCTTCCGAACCTTCCCCATTTCCGCTTTGTAATCCTTCACCGACCTGATCAAGCCGTGGTCTCTTCACGCCACGTGCAGTCACACCAACGGTTACACCAATACATCACTGTGCGCAGTCCCATCACTTTCTGCATCCCTGACTTCTTCTTGAGCTAGTGGGACCACCACTGCATGGTGGACCATTGGCCATACACCACCGAGAACCCGTCTTCCTTGAGGATCGGGATTGGTTGGGCATGTTGCTCGAGGAATTTCCAAGAGTGCCTCACCTTGCATAGGACATGGGCACTTGGGCTGACTGGCCACCCCATGCAAGGAGAAGGATGGGGCTGCGAGCTCCACAGACCCATAGCTGAGCACCTCCACCCCTACGGAAAGTGTGCCACTAGAGGTGCTATATAGGCAGTCCTTTAGCAAGCTGGATCCATGCCTCCTCAAACTCCGCCATGTCCTGGAAATTATCAGGGTGGTCAGATCGAACCCCTCCTCTTTCTCTCTTTGTGGATGAATTGTAGCCAGCAAGCTGGCCATGTTCCAACATTGTGGAAGTTCTTACTCGCTCTAGATTTCTCGCCCTGAAAGAACATACCCTAGTTGTCATCCATGCCAACCTTGACCACTTCTCCCACACTCTTAGCTCAGCCGTGCCTGAGCTCTGGTTTTGCTCGTCGGGTGGTGTGTGTGTGTGCGTGCGTGTGTGCAGTGAGCCTTTGTACTTGTAGAGCATTTTTGCTTGTTGCCAGCAGACCATAGGTGGTCACACGTAGAGCCTGCTCCGTGACACTTTGGAACGACCCGGTCTGTGAATATGTCTGTTGACGATTTTGCCGTTTTCGCAAAGGGAACAATTTGTTCCCAGTTCATTGATAGCGTTCCCATGTTGGAGATAGCCAGGGCTGCCTTGCAGGTGGAGATGAAGCTGTCAGTGCTGCTGGAACGGAGGTCAGAGTGGGAGGCTAATTTCGTCGCCAAGTACGGAATCGAATTGGGGGAGGTGGGGCTCGTGAAGATGATCGCCTCGTTCTGCGTCATGGCCCAGTGCGACTTGGACGTGGCGTCGCTGGGCTTTGTCAAGATGGAAGTACCGCCCCAACAGCCGCAGGCGGTGTCGCCGGAACTTTTGGAGCTAAAGCAGTTGGTTCAGGGACAGGCCGTCGTGATGGAAGGACTGCGCAAGCAGTTGGAGGCGGTCAGTGCGAAGGCCGGGGCGGAGTCCAAGAGGAAGATGGCGAAGGTCCCGCCGCTGTGTAAAGCGGAAATCGTGAAGGTGAGGGAGTTGGATTCTAAGCCCCAGTGGGTCTTCGCCAGCCTCCTCGCCCTATCCACCTTGTTGTGGCGCAGGGAGGTGCCCCAACACGAGTACGTCTCCAAGTACAAGGACAAGGAGAAGTTCACGGACGCCACCCTAGACGAGCTGGCGCCGGTGGTGGACGCGGACTCCGCGGACACGGAAGTATGGCACCTGGAGTCCATGGATGATGATGAACTTACGCGCCTTCGGGGTTTTGTCCAAGTGGTCTGGACGTTCACGGTGACTAGCCTGTCGGCGTACAGGGGCAAGAAGGGCTTGGACCCCGGGCCGATCGGTGAGGGGTCGGACGCGGCCGAGGATGCATCCGATGTGCCTGTGCTGTCCGCAGCTTGTACGGGGGCGGCGGAGGAGGAGGTGGTGGGATGGCGGCTGCAAGCCATGAAGGGTAAGTTCCGCGTTGAGGGCGCCTGTACACCGCCAAGCCCGGAGCCGAGCCGATGGACGTCACCAATGCCCCGGTGACAGCGTGTAGGGCATGCAAGAACGCCGGGAGGGGAGTGAAACGGCATTGGTTTCACGAGTGCCCCGGCTTTGACTGATGGGGAAGCTGCCCCATCCGGCCCGTCCCTCCCGAGCCCCGGGGGGCCTTGGTGGTTCTCGGACCGTCGGACTTCCGGGATGGCGAGGACGTGGTCTGGCGCCTGGTGTGGGCAGCGTGGAAATGGATATGGAAGGAGGATGAAATCACCTCCGTGGACGCCCTGCAGGCATCCTCCTGGGCAAAAAGCACCATGGGTACATATTGTACCCACTTCCGCAAGATGGCCCTCTGGGTGGGCTACACGCCCACATCCGAGCTCGAACGAGCCGCGTGCCGCTACATTTTCCAGTTGTGGGGACTGGGGTACTCGGGGAGCTCCCTCAAGGTCGCAGTGTCGGCATTCCCAGCGCTGGAGGACATGGGATGGCTGCCCGCGTTCGTCAGTCGCCGGGTCTGGCGCTGTGCCAAATGGGCGCCCACGGAACCGGCCCTACGGCCCTACGCAGGTTTGGACGACCTCCGCAACTTCGCGCTGGCTTGCACGGAGCGACCGCAGTGGACCGTCTATGGGATGGCGGTCCTGGCATTCACCTGCCTTCTGCGGGTGGGTGAAGACGCGCCCCTCCGTCGGGGGGGGATCCCGGTGTCGGGGCTTGGCGTTCCGCACGGTCAAGGTGGCACCACGCATCGTGCGCAGGCGACTCGGGAAGTATGCCCAGGAGTGGCTGGACTGGCTCGATGCAAAGGGGGCCACGTCTGCTGTCGTTGGAGCACAATTCTGTCCGCAGGGCCCAGCTTTCATGCAGTCGGTCATGGCTGCCGCGTTGGGGGGCAGCGACAACCCCCACGCCACGTGGCACGCGTGGAGGCGGGGGGGCTCCGCGGCCCTGCGATGGTTGGGGCTGCCCATCAAGTGGCTGGCTTGGTGGGGGCGGTGGCTTTCGGAGACAGTGGCAGTCCACTACGCCGATGCGCCCAATGACTTCGTCGTCACGACCGAGGCTGTCCTCCCCTGGCCCTCTGACGACCGGACATGAGAGTTCGTATGGCGCGCCGTGTCCCTCCGGGACGTTTTCCCCAGGGAGCTCTTGGAGCTCTGTGCCCCTGACGCCGATGAGCCCCCAAAATGGGGAGATGATGGAGATGGGTCAGCGGGGGGTCGGGGTGGATCGTGCCCAGGGGAGTCCGCGAGCTCTGCCGCTGCGGGGGCTGCTGGGAGGGAGGACCGGGCTGGCGCACGTGACCCGGGGGCCCCTCCGGCCCTTACGGCCATTGAGGGGTCCTCAAGACGCGGGCGCGGGCCGCGGGGAGACGGGGGGGGGGAAGTCATTGACGTGGATGCGGACCCCCCACTTGCCTCTGCGGCAGGCTCCTCCATCAGGCGGTTGCGCATCGCGGCCCGCAGGACGGGTGAGGTCGCGTCCGTCTTGGGCAAGCGGAAGGCCGCAGGCCCGGCCAGGATTGTGGGTGCGGCTGCCCGAACGGCAATTTCCCGCCGCGTCGGAGCTGGGTCAGTGGGTGCGGGAGCGCCTTTAGACCGGTGAGTGGGACGCCTGGTTGTGCTCCCTGCGGGCTTGTCTGCCCCGCGCGACGCCTGGTTTGTTGGAGCGTCGCCTGCTGCAGTTTCTGGAGTGGGGCAGTGAAGTTGCCCGGGATCTCAGGCATCCAGAGTTTCTGCGAGTCTTGGCTGTAGCTTTGTCCTCATTTAGCCCTGAGGTTTGGGAGTCTCTCTTGCATGATTCGACGTCGCCAAAATTGCTTATGCAGCGTATCAGGGAGGAGGTTTTGGCGCGGGGCTTGGGGTTGGTGGGGCGAGTAGATATCCCCCGTGAGGTCTGGGATAGTTGTGTGCCGGACAGCTTCGCAGACTTAGCAGGCAGGCAGTAATCTGGGATAGTACCCCCGTCGGATGAGGCAGTGGTCATGATGCGGGCATTGCGGGGCCAGGGTTTGCTTTTCCCCTTGCCGCCAGGGTCGCCTGGGCCCAATGGGGGAGTTTTTGCTATTCCCAAGACGGAGGAGAAGTGTAGTTTGATTGTCAATCTTGTGCCACTTAATGAGGAGATGCGGTCTCGGCCGGAGAAGTTCTCCCTCCCCTCTGTGGAGGTGTTGGCCCTTTTGGCGCAGGTGGCACAGCAAGGGTCCTCCTTCTTCCTCCCCTCTTTTTATGCGCGGGCGCGTTGCATGAGGCCGGTGTGGGACGTTCTATCCCTGCCGGGGGGGGGGGGGCGAGCTTTGCATGTGCCACATCGACCTGGGTAATTGCTTTTGGTCACTTCAGCTGCCGCGCGAGTTCTGGGGGGCCTTTCGAGTCTCGGATGGAGAGGGGGGGGTGTTGGCTTTCCGGTGCTTGCCCTTCGGGTGGAAGTACAGCCCCCTCCTGTGCCAGCGAGTGTTAGAGGGACTGATGGCCGACGCGGGGCTGTCGGGGGTGCTGGTTTTAATTTACTTGGATGATGTTCTGGTTGTGGGGCGCGGCCGCGCGCGTGTGCGGGAGCAGATGGCAAAAGCGGCGGAGGCGTTGCGCCGTGCAGGGGCTGTAGTCAGCCCGAAGAGTACGTTGGAGCCTGTGCAGCGGCTGGTGTGGCTGGGGAAGGATATTGATTTGCAGGGGGGGGAGGTGCGGACTGCTGGCAACGCGTGGGAGGCTCTGTTTGCGCATTGGTTGAGGTTGTCTGTGGGGCCCTGTAGGGTAAAACGGCTGCAGCAGTTCTTGGGGCGGGCACAGTGATGTCGCCCGGGTTCTGGGCACAGTCCGCATCTGTTTGGTTTGTGGGCTCATGTGCTCTGGGCGCCCCCCCGGCTGCCGTTTACCCCTGTGCGTTTGCTTAAGTCTATGTGCGTGGCGTGCGTGCTTGCCAGGAAGCAATGGTCAGTGGTGTCCCTCCCCAGAGTGGTGAAGCGGTCGCCGTTGGTTGTTTACGTCGACGCGGCGCTGGACGCGGGTAAATACCGGTTGGGCCTGTTTTCCATGGATGTGGGTTCTCGATCGGTTGTGCCCGCGGAGCAACCGCCCAACCAGCAGTGTGCGGAGGCTGCCGCGTTGCTGTGGGGCTTGAAGCTCATACTCAATGTAGGCGTTCGTGAGGCCCATTTGTTTGGGGATAATGCGGCGGCGCTGGTGCAGTTCCTTAGGTGTAAAGCCGAGGTGGGGCGTAAGTTCCAGCAGTCAGTTCTGAAGCGTTTCCGCTACCTGTGGGTTTCGTGCCCGGGGTTCACGGTTTACATGCACCGGGTGCGTGGTTCCCATAATCCCGCTGATCCTATCAGTAGGTTGTGTGACAACTTCAGTGGGGATCTAGGTTTGGCCCGCGAGGTGGCGACGCGCAGGGTTGGGGATCTCTGGGCCTTCCCCGATAGGCGCACAGTTTTTTTGTGGACCCTGGGGGTTCCTATGGGACCCTTTGTGCTGCCGCATTCGTGGAGGGCAGGCCTGTGGTCCCCGGGGGGTGGTGAAGGGGGGGCGGAGTTCCACGAGGTCTTTTTGCAGTACCGCTTGGAGGAGTCGGTGGGTGCAATGACTTGATGTCGTGTAGTGCCGGCGCCTGCTTGTAGCACTCGTTTCTCTTGGTACATGTGATCATGACCCGGCGCCGCTGTAACCGCCATGCGCGCAGCGGCAGGCGGAGGCGGGGCAAGAGCCGCTCGCGCAAGCGTTCGGAGGAGGCCGTTCAGCGGCGCGCGGCGCGGCGCTGCGCCGTGGTGCGGGAGAAGTTGGGTGCCTTGGTGGGCCGGAGGGCCTGTCACCGGGTGCTCCTCCGGAATGGGGTGCGGCTGTACGTCGCGTATGGCGTGCTTGACGATCCCGGGGAGAGGGACGACTTCTTGGGTGCCGCGGCCATGGACCTCGCCAAGAGGGTTCAGGGGCGGGCGACAAGGCGCACCACCGCGGTAGGGGACCCCAGGGTGAAGCCGGGGGGCAGACACACTTGCGGGGGGATGTGGGATGTGGTGGCTGGGACGGGGGGAGGACAGAGGGTGGTGGTGTCACTGACGGACTGGAACGGGGGTCGTCGCACCCCCGTGCCGTATCTGTGGGTGCAGGGGTCTTACCCCTTGGTGGTGAGAATAGCTGGCCACTTCAGGCCGTTGGTGTAGTCTGTTTTTTGGGGGGTAAGCCTATCTTTGGGGTGGGAGTGAGCGCTCGCCCATTGCTTTGCGCCTATGTCAGGTCTCTGAGTGCTACCCTGGGGTGGCCGGGCTGCTTTGCGCCCGGGCGGTGCTCGCGCATTTGCAGGCGTTATTGGTTTCCATGGCCGCGCCGGTGTTCTGATTGTTGTGCGTGGAACGTTTTCTCTCTGCGTTTGGCAGGTCCAGTATGAGCAAGCGGGGGCCCTCCGGGCAATTGTCTGTAGAGGCGGCTCTGCCCTGCGTGGATGTAGAGGGCTGTCTTCATGATTGTGTGCTGGGCGTTGGTCCTTTGGCCTGCGCCACTTCCACTTTGCTGTGGGTCCGGGGTCCATGCTTTCTTAGGCTTGGTGCTGGGTTGGGCGCTGGCCCGCTGGTTTGGGATCTGGTGCGGGTCTCTGGGGGGCTGCCCTGGGCTGACCGGGCTACTCTGCGCCCGGGCGGTGGTGCCTGACGGTCGCTGTACATTCGCCACTTCCTCATTGGCGGTGGCAGGGGTCGTCCACGCTCTCTTAGGCTTGGTCTACGGACGCCTGAAGCCTGGCGGAACGCGCCGGTGTGTGCAGGGCGCCTCTGGCGCTTTGTGTCTTGGGCGACCGTATACTTCGTGGGCGTGGCGTGCGTCGCGCGCTGGCGCCGCTGGGTCTCAGACCTGCGCCGACTGTTGGGGGGGGGGGGGTTATGCGGCAGTTTGGCATGAACGAGACCCACGAGGAGGTGAAGCCGGTTCGGACCCCCGTGGCCATCTTGGGGTCACTTGGGGTGTGTATCTATGTGCCGGCAAGCCGCCATTGGCTGATATCATACTCTCCCATCCACCTGAACTAACCCGATGTGATAGTGTGATAGGTTTGGCCATTCCGGCTATGAGCGGCCACATTCAGAACCGAGGCACCGCCAGCGGAGATTTATATAGCAGAATATCAGGAATCAACAGGGTTTTATTATCATAATGTTTCCGTAATTTTTCAGCCTTTCGTTCTGATAGTCAATGTATCGGCGACTGTCAGTTGGCTCGCGATTTTGCGTTAACCGATTGGTTAACTGTTATTTCCAGATATTTTGGCGGAAACGTTTCCGAAGGGTCAGATTTCATCTGTAAAGAGTTCGTTGCTTCCGCATTTTTCTAAATAAGCACTCGAAACTTTAATCCGAATTTTTCGTGATGTCGAAATCGGATTTTCGACTTCGACATCGCCGCACTTGATTTGGACTTCTTCGATTGGTCATACTCCTTTCCCTATGCCCGAATCAGGTTTCCCTTATACTTGCCACCCATTTGACTTGGAGATATAAGGGAAACAAAATCGAATCGTGGGATCACTTTGAAGAGCCATATCTACGCGCGAGTGTGAGGAATGAGAATAAGGAAGGTTGGGTTGGAACTGCCGTGGTCTCAACTTAATTTAGGAAGCATCAAACGCCTTTGGTGTGTGCACATGCCCGGTGTAGCAAGGGAAAAGGGTCAAGAGGGTATAAAGTGATATATAACTCTTGGACCGTGCAACCGAATATTTTAATGCGACTTTCGAGTGTGCCGCATGGGTGTTGGGGTTGCATAGCAACTTTCCTTGGGTTCCTACGTATTTTTAACGTGAAGTTATGCCAATGGAGGGACATGGCATATCATGGTGGGAGCCACTTTTGAGGGTATATTTTATATGTATGATATGTGTCTTGATATGCTCACGCCCATGTTATATATCTTCGTGTGGCCGAAGAGATGAGGAGCCATACGTGACAAGGGCTTTGCCCATGTCCCAATTGTGGGATTCAAAGCGCTAGACCAAGTCTACCGCGTATGTATTGCTCATGGTATGTTTGACAAAGAGATCCATGGGTGCACTCCCATTTTCATGGGGCATGTAGATATTAGTGGCGAAGGTATCTCCATGCGACCGATTGGGGATCCAAGTGGGGGAATTGTACGCAAATGGTCTCAATCATTTGTGTATTGAATCATGAGCGGATATCATGGGTGAGCATAGAGATATACTATCATGACAACTTTGTATTTGGTCATATTTTCATGTTTTTGACCTCAATTTTTGCTCATTTTTGCGTTTTGTGTACTCACCTGGTCAGCTAACAGCAAGAAGCCTATGGAGAGTCGAACCATGGTATGTTGTTCATATGTTGGCATATGCTTCGGAGTTGAACACCACCATATGCCGGATCGCGTACTCCATTTGGCTTGGCGCACGAAGGATCACAAGATTTGGTCTCAAGATCATGGGCTGACTTGGGCAGTGCGTGGCGCCCATATCCGAAGGGGTTTCGAGGGTGAAATGGGGATGTACATGGGCATTGGCCTTTGGTCTCTATCCTCCATGAATATTAGACTTCGATTCCATGCATGCTTTGAGCCTTCGGATAAGTAGTAACTTCAATTTTGAGCATATTTTGTGTATATGGCCAATATGGTGTGAATTGGCAGTTTTTTGGCATGTTATGAGTTCAAACTCATAGGTCAATTCTCTAAGCCCATTCGACTCCAAGTCCAACCAAGGTTATGTCAGGGTAGGGCATGGTCCTGAGTGCCACTCTAGGCCATGACACGCCACCTTCCCTATTGGGCTAGGATTTAGAGGTTTGGGAGTGAACACATTTTTGGGGTTTATGTAGTGACATTTGACATATGGCATTTAGCCATCTCATTTGACCTGGTTCAGGGCAATATGTTGGTGAGTCAAGGGAAGGTCTTGAGTCCAGGGAATGAAGGGTCTATGGCGATGAATGTGTATGTTTACCTCTTTTCCCAACTTTGCTTTATTTGTGTTCATATGCCAATTTCAGGGCTTTCTTCCTTGGTGCAATTCTTGTACATGCCCGCCACCGTGGGAATACCGGTGTGCTGAACGAAAGCCCGCAGCCTGATTTGGATTGTGAATTGGGTTATTGTTGGATTTGTGGGATCTGGTTGCCATTCAGGGTTGAAGGAGGATTGTATTTTCTATTTTCTATATTTTTGGTTTTGGACACTGGATTTTGATAAATGCAAGCATTGATCCGGAGCAAGTCAGCGGGGATTACTGGCGGAAGGGGCACAGCGGGGGCCGGTCCTGGTAGGGACCTTCTTTATGGTAGCAGAGGCTTACCTGCTGCCCCTACCAACCGCCGACCCGGGGACTTGGGCCCTCATGAGCCCTGCCCAAGTACGCCCCGGGTGCGTATTGTGGACTCGGTGGAGACCACGCCGGAGATTAGAGCCATAGAAGGACCGAGACGTTCAAGAGCATGGCGAACTCCGGAATTCGAAGCCCGAAGAGAAGAACGACACTCGGGAAGAGGAGGACGTGACATGGAGGACCTGGTCTCCATGTGTGAGCGTCGCTGCCGAAAGGCATGCAACCTCCGCTCCGCCGCGGAGGACTCTGATGAGGCTTGCCATTCAGGCAGCAGTGGAGGACGGGCCCGGCGCTACCGGAAGCGCGGGTCACCCAAGTCCGCGGCAAGGGACGCCGGGGCTATGGACACGGACCCCAGCCCGGTCAGGCTGTGGGAATCCGAGGGGCACTCCGAGGGCTATCGGACAGCCCACGAGCCACCTTCGGAGCCGGAGATGTCCGCGCCGATCGCCAGGGCGCATACGGCCCCCGAGCCCGCCCTGCAGCACGACGCCGAGGGCTTGGAGAGGCCAGCCAGGGCCCGGACGGCACCTGTGCCCCGGCACACTGGACCAGAGACGGACGCCATAGGCGATACGCCTATGGGCGATGAGTCTGAGGTGCCGGGAACCGCAGGATGCGCTGAATCTGGCGGAAAGCACGCTACGTGCCACTGCGAGCACGTGTCCTTCCTCATGGGCAAGTACCCGAAGATGGGGATGGACGCCATCGTGAATCATCTTGACCGCCTGGACAACGCCAAGGATGCTCTAGAGGAGGACGTCGCGGGGATCCTGGACGACCAGTCGGCCGCGGAGAACCACATGGAGGAGCTGCGAGCGGATCAGGCCCGGTACCGGGAGAATCTGGAGCTGGCCCTGCAGAAGCAGCAGCAAGTGGTGGACAGCCTCCTCCACTTAGTGGAGGACATGTCGGGACGCCTGAGAAGGCTAGAGGAGCGACAGCCCCTCGCCTCGGGTCCGGAGCTCCCGGCAAAGCCGGCCGCGGTAGAGCTGGTGGAGCGGGTTAAGACCCTCAGGAGCGCCATGGAGAAACCCATGGGCGGCCCTGCAGAGGCACCCTACGCGCCTCCGCGTGTTGACCCGGGTGCGCTGCCGTTTGTTCCCCTGTTCAGCGAGTCAACAATGCTCGGGGAACACACGGCACCGGCTGGGTCCAGGCGGGAAGGGCACGTAGCCACGGACCCGAGGAGCCTGACGGTGCAGATGTCCCACGCCGCCCAGGATCTACCGCCATCAACGACTACCTATGCAGTTTATGCGGAAGAGGAGATCCAGAACCAGACCACGCAGGGGCAAACCATGGGAAGGGCCGACGGACATGGTCGAGGGCATCCAAGCGGAAATCTGTGGGCGAAGGACCCCAATACGGGGATATGGACGGCCGATGGAAGAAGTCCTTCCCGCATTCCAAACCCCATGGGTTCGGGCCCAACTGGACCGCACTCCATGGAGGAGAGGGATGTACGGGGAGTGTACTCAAACCCCCCGGCCACAGGTGGTATCCGTCTCGGTGGAGTGGTGGCTGGAGACGTCGGAGACGCCATCAGGATCGACGACCTCAGGGGAATCAAAATCCCCTATTATGACGGGAACCCGTCCAACCTGGATGACTTCATCCTGGACTGGGAGGACTTCGCCGAGGAGGTCGTCGGCGAGATGCGGGGAGCGCCGCGGGACAAGTGGGTATGCCGGACATTCCCACACCGGCTGGCGCAGGACCTCAAGGAGGAGCTGCGGGATCAGATCCGGGAAGGATTGATCCGCACGGAGCAGGCCTGCCTCCAGTGGCTGGAGGATGAGGAGCGGGTGGACGCTCCTAACCAGAAGCTGGAGGACCTGTGGTCCATTCCACTGCTGCTAGACCGCGGTGAGTTGCGGGTCCGGGAGTGGAACCGGTATCTGCGGAAGTACCGCAGATGCCTCAAGTTGGTGGAAGACTGGAACGAGGCCAGTGAGATCCGCCACTTGCTGAAGGACGTCCTCCCCGGCAGCTGGAAGAGGAGAGTGGAGGACGAGGAGAAGAAGCGCGCCAAGCGACGGGTGGCGGTGAGGATTATGGCGGCGGAGGATACCCATGCGGGTATCATGGAGTTCTTCAGGAGGAACCTGGGCGAACCCGACCGGATGTTGGGCCTGAAGAACGCCGTGTACGTGGAGGTATTCGGGGACTCCATGGGGCAAAGGTTGCTGCGCCTCAACAACGTGGAGTGGAGGCGCGGGGAGCCGCTGAAGATGCAAGTCATCTTCGCTCGCATGAGCCTGGACGAGATCGTGAAGTACATCACGGTGGAGTTGAAGCTCAATGCGAAGAACGAGGCCCACGTGCAGGATCGGCATGGTCATGGACAACGAGGACACCGAGACGACCGCCATCATCGGGAGATCCAGGAGGACACGGCCAACTCCGCGGAGGATGGAAGTGGAAGTGGCCAAGACCACTGGTCCCGGGAGGATCACGAGGAGGCCCATTTCTTCGCGTTTGTGGCGCATAACGTGAAGAACCATGGACAGGATCGGTCCAGATGGAGCCAGATGGGACCCAAGAAGGGCAAAGAGCCAAGGAGGATCGGGAACCCACCGCTCTCGTTCCGGGAGTACAGGTCTCAGCACGACGGGTGCTGGGTCTGTTATGGCAAGGGAAACAACCATGCACACGACCACCGTCAGTGCAAGGTGTATGAGGCTGACAAGAAGGCCTACTTCGCCGCTCATCCCGAGAAGAAGCCCAAGGAGCAGCGGATTTCCGATTGGAAAACGAAGGGCGGAGACGGGGGAAAAGGCCAAGGCAAAGGCCAAGGAAAAGGCGGAGGAAGAGGCTATGGTGGTGGACCTGGTCAAGACCGACGAGTGAGGTCGATCGAGGAAGTTGCTGAGGACATGTTGAGGACGTTGGCGGAACTCAAAGCCCAGCAAAGTGGAGGACAAAGTCCTGGCGGATCGCAGCCGGAAGGGGCTGCGGGAAGCCAAGTCTAGAGGAGCCCCCACGGGAGTGGGACCTCGGAGGTCTCTCCTCCGAAAATCAGTGGAATCCCTGAGAAGGCGAAGGCACATCGGGTGCCGAAGAAGGCTCCGGAAGAGCCAAAACCACTGAGTTTTGCCACTCCCAACCCCTGGAGCGCCCTGCCAAGGGAAGTACATGTGGGTACGGGACATGGCAAGAAGGAAGGAGCGACCACGGAGAGCCCCGTGGACGGGCAGGACCAACCCAAGATCTACACCATCCGTGACCATACCCTTGAAGTCTTGATGCACCCGGACGTGCTAGAGTTGCATGCCGTGAGAGTCGTCCATACACCTCATGGCGACGAGCGGCAGTTGCACTTGAAAGTGCGAGTACGGTGCGGACGAGAGGAGAAGGTGGTGGATGTGTTGGTGGATACGGGTGCCCAGGTGAGCCTGGTCCGGAGAGGGTTGTTCAAGGAGGAATTCCTGCAGCCCAGCCGGAGACCGGTCCGCCTGAAGGTCGCCAACGGAGAGATTATGGGTGGTGGCACCCATGAGGCCACTATCAGTATGGAATTCTGGGAGCCTGAGCGCTTGAACCGCCCTGATCAGGCGAAGAGAAGCACTCTTTCCGGGAACTTCTATGTGGCCGACATTACTGATTGGGATATGATCATGGGGTACGACTTCATGGTGGCCAACGCCATTGGAGCCCTTCCCCATCGCGCAACGCTGGTCCGGGAGGACGATGAATGCCTCACATGGCTGTCCACGGATTATGCGTGCGGGTCATCCCAATGGAACGCTGAGGAAGAGGATCGGATCGTCCGAGCGGTGCAAGCTGTGGGTGTCAAGTCCAGAGGAGACCGTGGAGTTCAGCTCACGGAGTATGGAATGGCGCCGCAAGTGTACACCAGGATGATTCAGACGCTGGGAGCTGAAGTGCCCGAGACGGACGTCTTCGCTTCCCGGGATGCCCCACTTCTGCGGAAGTGTAGGAGGCATTGGCATCGAGGAGACTCAGCCTGGCACAGGCATTGGGGTTTGAAGGAGTGGGGACCCATGTATTGGCATGGCTCCCTGGATATCACCAGACGTACGGTGGAGAAGATCATCGCGGATAGGGCGAAGGGGATCCTGGTCATAACCGGCATAGGATCCACCCCATGTCCGCTGGAGGGTCTCAAGTCGACGCTGGACTCCGTCACCCTGAACGAGATGTCATTCGGGCCAGAGGAGGAGTTGTTCATCGACGCCAAGGGTGTATCAATGCCCTCCCCGGGTCAAGCGTGGGGTACCAAGGCTTTCCTGGTGGATGGGGCGCAAGCCCAGCCCACGGGTGATGAAGCATTCATCCGTAGGGTGGAGGCGGTGCCCATGAAGGTCACGTTTGAGCCCAAGGAGGGGACGGATCAGCCTATTGACGGCATTGACGTCCTGTCCCACGCCGAGATCGATGACGTCGTCAACTACATGCGGATGGGGATGCACGACCGTGTGGTAGCCAAGAAGAGGCGGGCCATGGTCACATCTCCGCATTGGTGGGATGACAAGATGTTGGTCGCCGGCAAGTACGAGAAGGATGAGTTCGTGGCGAGGGTCATGGATCACATCGCGGACCAATACGATGGTCCGGTTGGGTCGGACCCACCAACGTGGGGTTTTCCAAGAGTGGGAACCGGTAGCGACGAGCACCAGCCCGAGGCCGCAAATTTTCGAAGATTATCGGTGGGAATCGCGACCCACGACGATGAAGACGGCATATCGGACGAGGAGAAGTCGGACTCGGACCCAGAAGAGGCCTATACCGCAGTGCGTTCGGTGGTTTCGATACCGAAGCAAGCGGCTGAAGAGGCCCAGGAGAACCCGAAGGTCGCCGAGCTGAAGGAGAGGCTGATCCATGCATATCCGCGGCTATTCAGTGGCGTCGCCAACAAGAACCCTCCAGATCGCGGGAGGTTTGGTACAGCGAAGATCAAGCTGAAGCCGAACCCGAAGATCTATCGTCATCGGGAGTACCAACTTCAGGGCGATCGGGCCCAGGCCATGAAGAAGCTGTTGGCCGAGTTCATTGAGCGGGGATGGATCGAACCCTCCGACAGTGAGTGGGCCAGCCCAGCCTTCATCGTGCCCAAGAAGGAGAAGGGCGAGTGGAGGTTGGTGGTTGATTACAGAGGTTTGAACGAGCAGACCGAGCACGACTCGTACTCGCTCCCCCTGATCGACTCCATCCTCCAAAAGCAACAGAAAAAGCGGATCTTCACGGTGTTGGACCTGAAACACGGTTACCACCAGATGCCGCTACACCCGGACTCCAGGCCCTGCACAGCGATGTCGACGCCGCTTGGGCCCATGCAGTGGAAAGTGGTGCCTATGGGTGCCAAGAATGGCAACGCCGTTTTCCAGCGCATGATGGAGGACCTACTCGGTCCTGTCCGGGACTGTGCCGATCCCTTCGTGGATGACATCATCATCGGGTCCGGCACGGAGAACATGACTGAGGACGAGCTCATCGACGCGCATGAGAAGGATCTGCGCCGAGTGCTCGGCGAGTTGGACAAACACAACATGGTGTGCAAGCCCACCAAAGCCTCACTATTCGTGAAGGAAGTGGAGTTCGCGGGTCACGTGGTTGGTCACGGGCAACGCCGTCCCATGCCTGGGAAGCTGGCGTCCCTGCACCACTGGGAGAAGCCCCAGACCATCAGCGAACTCCGGTCCTTCATGGGGTTCTGCAACTACTATTCGGGCTATGTCCGGATGTATGCAGAACTGTCGGGGCCGCTTCACAAGATGCTGCAAGTGGGCAAGTTCGATGGCCGGAAGGGGAGCAAGAAGAAGCTTGCCTGGACCCCTGAGGCTGAGGATGCGTTCAACCGCCTGAAGGAGCGACTCCTGGGGCAGTTGGGGTTGTTCCTGGTGGACCCGGACAAGGGATTCGTGCTACGGACAGACGCCTCGGACTATGCCGTGGGGGCAGTCCTCGAGCAAGTCCGGGACGACGGGACTCATGTTCCCGTGGCGTTTTGGAGCAGGATCCTGGCCGAGGGCCAACGCCGAACATGGACCGCGAGGGAGAAGGAGACATACGCCATTGTATGTGCGCTCAGGAAGTGGTCTGGCCACATCGGACTGCAGCCGGTGGTGGTTTGCACGGACCACCAGTCCCTACAGAGCTGGCACAAGGAGCATGTCGACACCCCCTCAGGACCAGCGGCTAGGAGGGCCCGATGGCACGAGACGTTCGCCAAGTTCGACCTCAGCGTCGTGTATATCCCGGGGAAGGACAACACTGTGGCAGATTGCCTCAGTCGCTGGGCCTACCCCGCGGGCAAGGCGTGGATGGACATATACAGCCATGGCGACGCCGAGGAGACCGAGGAGGCCAAGCGCATCATCGAGATGGAGAAGGTCATGGAGCAAGAAGGGGTCAAGTGCTTTGTGGTGATGGCAAATCGTACGGACCTGGCCAAGTTCCGGGGTGCCCGCGTCCAAGCTATTCGAGAGGAAACCCTCGAGCAATGGATGGTGGCCCCTGTAGAGCTAGTCAGGTCGGTGCTCACAGAGGACTGGTCGGATGACTACGCGGCATCCGAGCACTGGAGCAAGTACTGGAACGCCGCGAGCGCCCCGTCGGACGACGAATGGCCCGAGGGCTTGACCGAGGATGGGGACAAGTTGTTCCTCAAGGACAAGCTGCTGGTGCCCGAGAACCGAGTGGAGCAGCTCATTGACCATTGGCACAACGCCCAGCTCATGCATCCGGGCCGAGACAAAATGCGGCAGGACCTGGAGTGGCGTTTCAAGTTCCCTCCGGGGTACTACGCCATCCTGGACAGGTACTGCAGCGACTGTGCCGTGTGTCGGGCCACGAAGAGCCCCAACCACTCCACAGCGGGCAACCCGGTGTATACGGCTATACCGGAGGCCCCTATGCGGTCCGTGGCCATGGATGTGTTCGCCATGCCGGAGGTTACCGTGGAAGGAGAGACATATGATTGTGTCATCCTAGCGGTGGACAGGCACAGCGGGTATATCGTGGCAGTCCCGGGCAAGAAGTCCAAGAAGAAGGACAAGAAGGACAAGCATGGAGTGGGGCTGCAGGCCAAGACCGTCGCTAATGCCATGATCAGGCATTGGCTGACGATTTTCGATGTCCCAGCTGTCATCTGCAGCGATCGGGGCAGTCAATTCGTGGGGACGTGGTTCAAGACGATGTGCAAGCACATGGGGATTCGGCATGCCAAGACCGTGGCGTACCACAGCCGGTCGAATGGCCGTGCTGAAGTGGCCGGGCGGCAGATGTTCGAGAAGTTCCGCCAGCTGCACATTGACGAACCGGGCCGGAACTGGTATAACTCGCTGTGGGGAGTGCTCCAGGCGTATCACGACCTTCCGGGACCCACTGGACTATCGCCCCATCGCATCCTGTTCCTACGGGATCGAGTGTCACGCACTCTCCCGTGGATGAACCATGGCAAAGTGGCCCGGGATGCGAATGCCATGATGGCTGAGGCGGACGACACGGCGGCCAAAGTGTGTAAGGCACTTCAGGACGAGCATGACAAGAGGGCCAAGTACTTCAAGCAAGGAAAAGTCCAGAAGTATGCTCTTCAAGACACCGTGTGGGTGGAGCGGCACCACAAGGATGTCCTGTCCAGGCATCGGCAGGCATCTTGGTATGTGCCGGGGGTAATCGTGCGGAAGGTCGGACAGGATGTGTATGCGGTTCGTGTGGGGGATAACAAGATCCTGGACCGCGACCATACCCAGCTTCGTCCCCGAGCACCAGACCCCAGCGGACGTCCCGTCACCTTCGAGTTCACGGCCGGCGATGTGGACTCGGACGACGAGGGTGAGGACGACGATTTCGCCGCGGAGAAGATCCTGGCGGACAAGCCGGACCCGGGGACGCCTGGGGGAAGGCTTTATAAAGTCCGATGGAAGGGATTCGCCGCGTCCAGGGACTCGTGGGAACCTCCGAGCAGTTTCGTGCCGAGGTATACCACGGTCTGGATGGACTACCTAAAGAAAAAGGGTATTTCTTTGGATGTCAAGGACGTATTGGTCCATTTGGTTGCTGCTGTAGCACCGTAATGGATCCCCCCTTGGCATTTTGTTTGTTTCTGTGAATGGGGAGACAAGTGAGGGCGTTCATCCGGGGATTTTTCGGCCTTGATCGGCCATATACCCCCTTCACTCGATCTCCACATATATATTGCATTGTGGTATACTTATTTAGGTCGACCGACGACGTTTTTCTATCTTTGATCCCCTTGGTCCATGTTGTAGATCAAGAGGAGACCGGATATGGCGTAGGGCGCTGATTATCAGTGTCCTCACCCCTCCCTTGGGGCATGGGGGACGCCTACGACGTGTGTGGGGCCTTCATGTGTCCTTGGGACATGGAGGGGGGGTTTGGAGCCCATTGGGGTCCTCCCGTCCTCTCTTCATTGGTTTCCGAGCGGATACAACGCTCTGAGAAGGGGGGTGAAGCCGGTTCGGACCCCCGTGGCCATCTTGGGGTCACTTGGGGTGTGTATCTATGTGCCGGCAAGCCGCCATTGGCTGATATCATACTCTCCCATCCACCTGAACTAACCCGATGTGATAGTGTGATAGGTTTGGCCATTCCGGCTATGAGCGGCCACATTCAGAACCGAGGCACCGCCAGCGGAGATTTATATAGCAGAATATCAGGAATCAACAGGGTTTTATTATCATAATGTTTCCGTAATTTTTCAGCCTTTCGTTCTGATAGTCAATGTATCGGCGACTGTCAGTTGGCTCGCGATTTTGCGTTAACCGATTGGTTAACTGTTATTTCCAGATATTTTGGCGGAAACGTTTCCGAAGGGTCAGATTTCATCTGTAAAGAGTTCGTTGCTTCCGCATTTTTCTAAATAAGCACTCGAAACTTTAATCCGAATTTTTCGTGATGTCGAAATCGGATTTTCGACTTCGACATCGCCGCACTTGATTTGGACTTCTTCGATTGGTCATACTCCTTTCCCTATGCCCGAATCAGGTTTCCCTTATACTTGCCACCCATTTGACTTGGAGATATAAGGGAAACAAAATCGAATCGTGGGATCACTTTGAAGAGCCATATCTACGCGCGAGTGTGAGGAATGAGAATAAGGAAGGTTGGGTTGGAACTGCCGTGGTCTCAACTTAATTTAGGAAGCATCAAACGCCTTTGGTGTGTGCACATGCCCGGTGTAGCAAGGGAAAAGGGTCAAGAGGGTATAAAGTGATATATAACTCTTGGACCGTGCAACCGAATATTTTAATGCGACTTTCGAGTGTGCCGCATGGGTGTTGGGGTTGCATAGCAACTTTCCTTGGGTTCCTACGTATTTTTAACGTGAAGTTATGCCAATGGAGGGACATGGCATATCATGGTGGGAGCCACTTTTGAGGGTATATTTTATATGTATGATATGTGTCTTGATATGCTCACGCCCATGTTATATATCTTCGTGTGGCCGAAGAGATGAGGAGCCATACGTGACAAGGGCTTTGCCCATGTCCCAATTGTGGGATTCAAAGCGCTAGACCAAGTCTACCGCGTATGTATTGCTCATGGTATGTTTGACAAAGAGATCCATGGGTGCACTCCCATTTTCATGGGGCATGTAGATATTAGTGGCGAAGGTATCTCCATGCGACCGATTGGGGATCCAAGTGGGGGAATTGTACGCAAATGGTCTCAATCATTTGTGTATTGAATCATGAGCGGATATCATGGGTGAGCATAGAGATATACTATCATGACAACTTTGTATTTGGTCATATTTTCATGTTTTTGACCTCAATTTTTGCTCATTTTTGCGTTTTGTGTACTCACCTGGTCAGCTAACAGCAAGAAGCCTATGGAGAGTCGAACCATGGTATGTTGTTCATATGTTGGCATATGCTTCGGAGTTGAACACCACCATATGCCGGATCGCGTACTCCATTTGGCTTGGCGCACGAAGGATCACAAGATTTGGTCTCAAGATCATGGGCTGACTTGGGCAGTGCGTGGCGCCCATATCCGAAGGGGTTTCGAGGGTGAAATGGGGATGTACATGGGCATTGGCCTTTGGTCTCTATCCTCCATGAATATTAGACTTCGATTCCATGCATGCTTTGAGCCTTCGGATAAGTAGTAACTTCAATTTTGAGCATATTTTGTGTATATGGCCAATATGGTGTGAATTGGCAGTTTTTTGGCATGTTATGAGTTCAAACTCATAGGTCAATTCTCTAAGCCCATTCGACTCCAAGTCCAACCAAGGTTATGTCAGGGTAGGGCATGGTCCTGAGTGCCACTCTAGGCCATGACACGCCACCTTCCCTATTGGGCTAGGATTTAGAGGTTTGGGAGTGAACACATTTTTGGGGTTTATGTAGTGACATTTGACATATGGCATTTAGCCATCTCATTTGACCTGGTTCAGGGCAATATGTTGGTGAGTCAAGGGAAGGTCTTGAGTCCAGGGAATGAAGGGTCTATGGCGATGAATGTGTATGTTTACCTCTTTTCCCAACTTTGCTTTATTTGTGTTCATATGCCAATTTCAGGGCTTTCTTCCTTGGTGCAATTCTTGTACATGCCCGCCACCGTGGGAATACCGGTGTGCTGAACGAAAGCCCGCAGCCTGATTTGGATTGTGAATTGGGTTATTGTTGGATTTGTGGGATCTGGTTGCCATTCAGGGTTGAAGGAGGATTGTATTTTCTATTTTCTATATTTTTGGTTTTGGACACTGGATTTTGATAAATGCAAGCATTGATCCGGAGCAAGTCAGCGGGGATTACTGGCGGAAGGGGCACAGCGGGGGCCGGTCCTGGTAGGGACCTTCTTTAGAGGCGGCACACTGACGAGATGTTCTTCAAGAGACGTGCGTGTTTTGCCTCCTGTTTGCGTGTTTGCTTCTGGTTTTAGCAAAATCTTAGCTCAGCCGGGCCTGAGCTCTAGTTTTGCTTGTCGGGTGGTGTGTGTGTGTGCGTGCGTGTGTGCAGTGAGCCTTTGTACTTGTAGAGCATTTTTGCTTGTTGCCAGCAGCCCACCCGTCCCACCCATTGACGCTATTTGCGACTTCTATTGCCCATAGCGGACTTTTGTGACTGCCCACGAGGAGGCGGCACACTGACGCCCACGACACTGACGAGATGTTCTTCAAGAGACGTGCGTGTTTTGCCTCCTGTTTGCGTGTTCGCTTCTGGTTTTAGCAAAAGGAGCAAATTTGTGAGGGAGAGCACCGTGAGTCGAAAACATTTGAGTGTACGCCATGACCATTCCATCCTCTCCATGGAGATGTTGTAAAACACGGGTTGATCCCCCAGGCCCAAACACAGTTGCCTTGGCGCACACAAACTTGGACAATGACTCATTCGAACTCGCAGATGATGAAGAATCCGAGTCCGAAGACGTGCTCTCTGTACTCGTGTCATTGGACTCCGATGAGCTACAAATGACTCCTTGCTCTCCTTGCCTGACTTCTTTTTCATCTTCTTTCTTTTTAGTTGCTGACACCAGACTAAGTTCAGGCCATCCGGCCTCCGGTGTGCGTGGGCACTCAGGCCAAGTGAGTATGTACAGCATGAAATCGGGTAACCTACAGCTCCATGCGGGCGAGGCATGTCTCCGTGTTGGGGACACTGCAAGGGGGGGGGGATTCGTAGCTACTGCACACTTTATGCACCGGTGTAGGCTGCCACGGCTTTTTCAAGCCCACCATTTCACATCAGAGGAGTTAGACATTGGGGGAGACGTCGTGTGGGGGAACGGGGCAGGGGCTTGTTTCCTGGGGGTAGCGCCGATAAACACACATCCTCAAGCAGTAGAGGCGGGCTTACTATTCTGACCACCATCGTCCCATTGGATGGGAGCCTGACTTGGTTTTTTGCTTGTGCAGCTTCTTTTTCTCTTGCTTCATCCTGCGCTTCTCCTTCTTCTCTACGCTACTTTTCCATTTGTCTCCAGTACCTGACCTCATCTTTCAAAAATCTCTTGCCATCGTTATTGATGTGCAGCATCTTCTCCCACACATCAAGCGCAATTGACCGTGTGGGAATCTCCAGCATGCCTTCTTCATGCAAGTCACTCACCAACAAAATCAAATGTGGGACCCATTTAGGAGCACCAAGGCGTTTTCTCAATAAGCGAATGTTTGCCTTTGATAAAGTAATGGCTGACTCAAAAATTGCTCAGTTTGACAGTACACTCGTTCGTATTGGACCCTCACCATCACACTGCTAATTTCCTTTGTCTGCCCCATCATCCTCCATCAAACGCCGGTGCAAACAAAAACATTCAAACAGGGGGACGGATTCAGAGCATCGGTAAACATTCAACTCAAACTGTACCTATTGGTGGTAATGCGGTACCATGTCCAAACCATGATGAATGGTCCTTTCTATGTTACTCATACGCCTATCCTCCGAATCCGTCCCGCTTTTTCGACACATTATTCATCAAGAGGATACATAGAAGAGTGCAAAAGAAACATTCAAACAAGGGGATGGATTCGGAGCATAGTTAAATACTCACTCAAGGCATACCTATTGGTGGTAATTTAGTACCATGTCCAAACGATGATCTGTCCCCCTTTTTTCGACGCATTATTAATCAAGAGGATACATAGAAGTGTGCAAAAAGAAACACTCAAATAGGGGGACGGATTCGGAGCACAGGTAAACATTTAAGTCAAACCATCCCAATTGGTGGTATTGATGTATTGAACAAGCATGTTTGGAGAACCAACAAGATCTCTTCCGCTTTTTTGCGGCCAAGTTGAATGGGGGATTCCGGGGTTTAAAGTCAACCCTGGCAAGACAAAACAAAACCATTGGTCGTCCAGGCTGTTGCCCACAAAGATTGTGTGGGATGGGCAACACATAAAGGCACGATCCCCGGTATTTGGCTATTTGCGCCACTTGATTGCCCACCCGGCACATGCATCCTTGGCACGGTCGCAAATTTTGGCTGAAGTCAAGAGTGACTTGAACAGGTACAAACAGTTACCGTTGAATGCGTTTGAGCGTGTGTAGCAGATGAATGCGGTGCTGGCTATACCATTCCATGCTTGTGCCCCATGATAGGATGTTCCGGAAAATAGACCAACGGGCAAAGGAGTTTGTGACCATGGCCAAGGGTGCAGACCCTAGGTACAACGTACCCATGTGGTGGCGGCACAAAAGAAAGGAGGGCTCGGGCTGCATCAAATGTATTGGGCATATCGAGCCAGGTCTATCACGATCATGCAGCGCACGTGAAGCGACCTAGATCACCCGATCACAACAGTGGCCCAAAAACCAATTCACCACACCATGGCACCACTCCGGGACTATGTCCACATAGTGGAACAAATGGAAAGGCACAGTACCAATGCAGATGCATGACAGACAGCGGCCGCAAGGAGGATGATACGCACTAAGACCAAAGAGACCTAAATTGTCTACACCCACCATTCACCTTGGAAATTTCCTACCTTGCAATAAAATAAATGAAATGCAAAAGGCACAGTGGACACACCCAAGGTAGTGTATGTTGTACGAGGGCAAAGCAAAAGTTCAAAATGTCAGTGCACAGTTTAGACATCCTTTCCATGGCTGCCTGCAGTTGTGGCAGGCTAGTCGCAACAATGGCCACGTCATCCATGTATACGTAGATTCCTAGGTCCGGAAACTCATGCGCCCAGGGTTTGGTGGAATGCTTCGTACACCAGCACAAATAGTGCCACTGACAATGGGCATCCTTCCTACACCCCTCTTTCTAGCGAATACCAGAACCACCCATACTGCAGCCTACTCTTGTGGTATATGTCCCTCACCATGACCACCAAGTGCTACGGTGTTCCAATTGCTTGCAGTGCGTACATGATTGCGAAGTGCGGTACTAGGCTACGCCTTGGCGATGTCAATGAGGCACACATAGGCCTCTTCATTGTCACGTGCGTGTAATCTGGCCAGCATCGCTAGCGCCTGCTGTGCTGGGTCTTGCCCCGTTTCCCTCCTTCTTGCCTCTCAGACAATGACGTGTGCTGGTGGGTGACAGGTGTTTCACCGAGCGTTCCTTGCCTTTTTGCTTGAAATATTCTCCTCTTGTCTGCCAAAAACTAGTGTTTGGAATTACTGATGGTGCATGGTGGCACCTTCTTGTGCTCTATCTTGACGATATTTTACTGGTGGGACCCAAAAGATTTCTCCGTCAGGTTGTCCGCAGGGCTAATTGGAAATTGCAGAGGGCAGGATTTTTCATTTCCCCCAAATCTGATTGTGGACCTATGAGGTCTCCTGATTTTGTGGGGAAGATTTCTGATATCAATTGTGCTGATCTCAATAGCCCGCACTCATGGGCTTATTGGGTCTTTGGATGTCCCTAGCTTTGGGCACACTTGCCTGCAAAGGTATGGAGCAGCTGGTTGGCCGTTTGGAGTGGGCGCTTTGCCCAGCAGCAGGTTTGGCCGCCTTTTTGGCAGGTGCTTGTAGGTGGAAGCACTCGGACTCTTGGAAAGTGAACAAGGGGTTGCTCCGCCCCCTTTTGACTACGATTTGTTTTGCTTTTATTCCCTAGTCTTTCGAGGACTACGTGCTTGCTTGCTTCATCCCATAAACAAAAGAAGGAAATGCTGCAATGACAAAAGGACGAAACATCATCACCTCCCTTTCAGAGACACATGCTTGTGTTGTACAACCTAGAGAACGCCCGCTAGGTGAATGACTTCATGTTGTGAGACATGATTTCCAACAGCCAATGAATTATTGCACGCGCTACATTATCATTTGTTGATCAATTATGAGTCCGGTCCGGTCCAGTTGCACGTGTGGTGTGGCTTTCATGCGTGGTTCATGCTTGGGTAATTCTCTGTGGGCATGGAAATTGTAGTTGTGCACACATGTATGAATACATAAATCATTCCTTATTTTGTGATTCTTTGGTGTTCCATTGGTGTGTCAGCCCTTTTCCCGTTTCCTCTTTGCAAATGGTGTGCATAGTGCCTGGAGAAGTGCTTGTAAAAAGTGCCTGTAAACTTCACAATCCAGCATATTGCCCTTACATTGCGATGTCTATGGCCCACTTACAACACAGAAAAGGCATTCTCAGCTCAAGCAGAATAAGTTGTAGGGGCGGCAGTACCCCCTCCCCCTCTTCAATTGCATGCCTCCTAGCATGCTTGCAGGCACCTGCAAGTTGTGGGCCCTGGCATGGATTACATGTGCCTGCGTTGTCTGCACAAGGCATCCACCTAGACAGGAGGGATGCTTCGTGTGAACAAGAACCCCCTGGCTGGGGGTCAGTGGAACCCCTCAAGTACAGTGCACCCTTGAATCTGGTTGGCATTTACCACCAGTGGATAGCATGGCAAGAGGAACTCCAAACGTGGCCCAGCAGAATGATTGGGCTTCTCTGACACCAACACGGACCTTGCACCATCACAGGACATGGTATGGATGCTGACCGGTGGTAACCCGAGGATATCAGGGGCGGAAGAATGAGTACAGAAGCAACACAGGTGACCGTCTGTGGCCCTTTATTACACCAATTAGAAGAAAGTTTGCACAAGTTGGAAACTTTTTTTCTTCGTTCAAGCTGATTGTTGCTGTGGTTTCATATGCCGTGCAGGCAAAGAGACACAAGTCTGTCCTCTTTCTGCCTGCCTGCCTTCCTGTGTGTGGTTTGCTGTCCTTTTTCCCAGCATGAAGTGTACGCTTCTGGTAGGTATCTGTATATGGGCATGAAGGATACACGGGATGAACTAGAGGAGGTGCCAGATTGAGAGAATACATCGAATACAGTGCCATCAAATCCAATAATTCTCATAGATTTACCCTGCTCAGAGCTGGACCAGACTATGAGAGGAGAACCCTCATGGGCTTTCCCAGTGAGGGAAACATCACTCCGGTTATGCCAGGACTAAGCGCAAAGGTCTCCATCACCTGCTGGTTGAACCTGGGGTTGGATATCAGTATCAGGACTCTGGTCTTGCTGGGCCAAATTTTGCCTAGTCATGCCTGTTGCCAGTCTTGGCCTGCCTGTATTTTCATTTGCCTAGGCCCCAACAGCTCTTGTCGCAAATACCAGGACCAGAAGTTCAAGATATGCGGGAGATATTCATGGGTGCCAGATTGCCTGCACTGGACCACTTTGTGCCCACACGGCTTAACACCCACCCTCAGAACAGTTTGCATGCCCCTTCTCCATTTGCTGACGTCTGGGCAGGTTGGTACAAAGGTTAGATTCCCCCTCCTTTTCCACCAAGAAACAGGGCACAATTTTCCAACCTGTCCCAATTTTTCACATCCTGTTTTTTTTTTGAAGGTAAGTAGACCATTTGTCTGGTGTCAATTTTAAAGCTGGTTCCCCTTCGCTTTTTCGATCCAGCCCCACCACACCACTCAGGCCCCAACCGTAACCGAGCCCACCACACAACTCTAACTCTGCATTGCATAATTCAAGATGGCCAAAACCCTTCTTCTGGGTTGTTGACTTAGCTTTCTCACATTACGAGAAATGTTAAAACGCATACATTGTTACCTTGCTAGTGCCTGTTTCTTTTCCAAAGGGTTGTGTGCATCATGGCCCAGCCACTGCATGTTGCTGACAGCACCAAGGAGTTGTTTGAGAGCGCAGGATTAGCCATTTCTGATTTTGGCAAAAAGGGGCGTGGTGTCATTGCCACCAAGGCATTCAGTTGTGGGGATGTGCTGCTTCACGAAAAGGGATTCTATGCAGAAAACATGGAGAAGTTGACCGACCTCTTACTTGCCAGCAAGGAGGGTCGCGATGCTGCTGCGCACATGTATGCTGGATCCCTTCACCACCTGCAAGACTCTGGCAATGTGAGCCACAACCTTGACAGTGTCACGGAAGAGGAGTGGCGGGACATGTATGCCAAAGTCCGCTACAATTGCTTTCGATTGGATGGTAGCAGCCTGCTGCCTCATATGGCATTGGTGAACCACAGCTGCCGACCGAATGCTGCATTGGTCTGGATGGAGCCATTCGAGGAGTGCAAGGTGGCACTTGTAGTCGTCAGCGACAATATTATGGAAGGAGAGGAGGTGGTGCATTGTTATGATTCAGCCTTGTTTTACATGCCAACGGGTGAACGGCGGCGTTACTTGATGGGTGCATGGAATTTCTTGTGCAAGTGCGCTCGCTGCGATGCTGAGGAAGATGCTTCTGAAGAAGAGGTGCCAGATGAAATAGATGACGGATCAATGGAGCAGCTCACATCCCAAGAAGAGCCTAACCTGCGGAATCTGAGGTTGTTTTTGCAGAGGCAAGACGCCCTAAATCTGCCAGCATTGGATTTCAAGGTTCGCCGACAATTGTTTGCCACGCAGCTGACAGCCGCGGGAAGCTTGCTGCCGCCGTTACATCCTGCGCTGAGGGATCTGTACCAAAGCTTGTCACCATTGTGCAACTCATCCCCTTATGCAGAGCACTGCGAGCAGATGTGCAAGTTTTACGACTGTTTGTGCAAAGAAGGCAACGCGGTGTGGGAACGGTGTGGATCTTAACTGCGCATGTTGTCTGCAGGATGTGCTCGGCTGCCAGACAGACTCCAGCCAGGCACCATTTCGCCACAAGAGACAAGGTCAAGGGGCACTGCAATGGTATACATGTCTTGAGAAGGTAGCGATGCTTTTGTGAGTCGGGAAGTTGGTCTTTAGGCATGTGGTGTGCCATCTACAGAATTTGAAAGGGGGGCGGGAAATTGCCAGTGAAATTGAGGAGGCAGCCAGATTTCTGCTGAATGGCAGGGGCGTCATGTTTTGTCAGGGACCTACTTCTGGATGAATTTTGGTTGCCAAGGAGGGCCTTCCAGGAAAGCTGCCGGCCACAGTTAGTCAACCGTCTGCCAGAGTTCGCAGTACTAACCTCACCCTGACCCCAACCACCCACTGCCAGCTGGTACCTGCAAATCTCCATCAGTTACACCCCAGTCATGGTTTCTGACCCATCACCATTTTTCTTTTTCTGCCCTCCACATTGATTGGCCTTGGTTTAAAGTTGGTGCCCCTGTGAAGGGTGTTAAAGGAATGCCCTTCTCGCTGAATTGAAAATACATATATGCAATGTGGCAGGCCTCTGCTTCAAAGGTCAGTTCCGCCGCAACGGCTTCTGGCCACCCCCAATGGTTTTGCCACTGGGCTATGAAATCCTGGAAGCTGAGGTGGTTGCACTTGTGCACAAGGGGCATGACAGATTTTCGGCGTTTTTGTGGCCCTTCCTTATCATCTTCTGTCTCTCTGTTTGCAGTGGCACCATTGCTGTTTTTTTTTATTTCTGCACCAAACGCCATTTCACACCGCAATGCCTGACCCGCCCCATTTCGTCATGTCCCGTCGTGGCGTTACTCCCCTGTCCAAAGTGCCCCACCTCGATTTATGGACGTCACCTCACAGCCCACACCAGCGATGTGCTTATCCACGGGGCTGGGGGGGCAGGTATGTATTAGAAGGGGGGGAGGGGGGGTCTGAAGGACATTTTTGACCTCTGTGCAAAACAATAAAACAATCTTTCGAATATGGACGGTATCTCTTACTTTACCTCTCACTCTAGCGCTGACTCCTAGTAGCTTGTAGCTCATGTGGTTATCATGGAAGGCCATGGTGGGAGCTACACATGTGGGGGGCCAAGTACCCTTACACACAATACAACCGCCACCGTAACCATGGTAGTTCTTGGGTCCCCTCCATTGAGCCCTTTTTGTTGGAGGTCCAGCCAAGGGCCTCTATTGAACCCCCCGGCCCCCCAAGGAAAAGTCCACCCATCCTGGTGTTGCTGGTGAGAGTGGAATGCTCGTCCCAGGCTCATGATCGCAGTCCTAAACCCCTGTGGTGTTAGCTCCTGTGCCAGCGCTGTTGTTCAATGCTCACATTCTGTCATTCCCAGACCGTGAAGTTCAGAGCATTCTCTTCACCACATCTTGATGTGGGAAATAGCCCCCCGCCCCACCCTGTCTATGCCCTGCCTTGACTGAGCCTAGGCCCCCGTAGCATGGTTTCTTGGGACCCAATTAATATGGTACCAAGTCAAAGGGGGAGGGCACAGGGCAGGGGGCAACGCCAAGGGGCAGGTTATGTTGGCAATTTTGCCTTCTGCTTCCCCAATGCAAAGCAGTTCATGCACAAGCGTCCTGCACACCATTAAAACCAGCAGCCAGTTTGGGACCCACCCGATGTGGTGGCCCTGACTCCAGCTCCAGCGCGCACCCAACGCAGGCCTCTGGGGTCACATGGAGCGGATCCATTCCAGCCCTGTCCCAGTCAGGCAAGGAAACCGTTGCCATGGGTGGTCCCTATCTGATGGAGGGGCTGGGGAATGGGCCTGGGCCTTGGGGGTGGGGATTGTCATGCGTGTGGGCAGTGAAACTGGTGTTGGATTTTTGTGGACATGGTCGGTGGCATAAGCGTTGGGCCACACTGGTGCAAACAGCGGTCATGGGGCATCTGGTACAAGGTGTGTGTGCTAGGTGATGGGCCATGTCACTGCACTGGACTGCCTTCCGATTCAGCATGTCACATTGCTGCCTGCATGGAATAGACCCTGACCTCTATGCATGAGTGCCATGATTGGCCCTTCATGGTGGATGCCATTCAGAATCAAAATCCTAGTTTCAGGGAGATATCTGTGGCTGTTTACTGCATGGACCCCCAAACTTTGGAGCCGTTTGCATTTCTTGTCCACTTTGTGGTGAAGCGGATCAATCCAAAAGTTTGAATCCATGACCACCAAGTGTGCTTTGCCAGAGGGCATTGGAATCACAATCTAGATTCAGTGGTATCCTATCTTGAATGCCCAGGGTCCAACTGTGGAGCTCGTTGTAGACAGGGCTGGTTTGAGCAAAATTCCGACGAACGCCCCAATCGATGGGTGCTGTGCTCACGATGTGCATGTGCTGTGCACAAATCTTCCCATCACTGTGATGTCCCATACCTCTGAAAGATTAGATCCGAAATTTGAAACAAGGTCCTCCCAAAGATTCCTCCCACAGGGACCACAGGGGTGTGCGGTGTGCACAGTGCATGTGCAACGAAGCGAACACAGAGAAACAGGTGGCTACATCCGATCCCTTTGTGTCATTGATTTGTCATGGACAGACTTCATACCATCCCGAACATCAAGGAGAGCTCTGTCTATCTTGCTTACACAGGCAGACAAGTATTGGATCTTCATGGATCTTCAGTGGACAACTTGGCAAAATGGTGATGACAAGGCTGCTACTATAACTGCATGCGCATGGTGCATTTTCGATATGTAGATTACCAGAAGGCATGGGATACCTAGTTTTCATGGGAACACAAAATTGCATGGCTGTCCATGGGACTTTAGTGTTGCTCTAGCAAGGGTGTGTGTGTGCGCGCGCGCCTTGCGCGTATCATGCATTGCTTTTGTGGCCTGCCATGACGCACACATGACGAGAGTGTTTGCACTCAACGCCTTTGCAGTGCCTGTTCATCACGTTCATTGTGTGTGTGTGTGTGTGTGTGTGTGTGTGTGTGGCTGTGCCCAGCACTGAACACGCTTCCATCACTGCTATCTTCACCAGAGCGAAAGACGTCTAGGACAGCTCTGCTGTCCCTGAGGAGTTTTCTTTCCACCGCTTTTCTTGCTTTGTTCTTGTCTCGCGGTTCTCAACGTGTGTGTGTGTGTGTGTGTGTGTGTGTGTGTGTGTGTGTGTGTGTGTGTGTAGCTAGGCTGACAAGTCTCCTTGCCTACCGGACGGGCATCACTGGGGGTGTTTCCCAATCAAATGGCAACCGATGTACTATCGGTACCCCCACGGCCACCCACTGGCGCGTGACCTCACCGTGGTGTGGGGGTGTAGCCAGGGGGGGGGGATCCCCTGGGCTAACACGCAACCTGGGGGACAACCTAGCTTCAGCTGCGGCGGGATCGTGAGGTTGCCCCCACCCCTCGCCGGCCACCATGGGGGAGCCACGATGGTGCAGCGCGGGCTCCAGCGGGGGGTGGCGGTTTGCGTGGGTTTGCCAGGCATCCCTGTCGCCCAGCCCGCTCCACGGCTTGTAGTGTGCTTCCCTGTCTACCCCTTGCTCTTGCTCTGGTCCTTCACAGGTCCAGAGCGTCGTCCATCTTGGGCGAGGGATTCCGGTGAGCTTTGAGGAGGCCCTCATGGCCTCTTCCGCCGACATGGGGACATGACGTGCTTTGAGGAAGCCGGCTTCCACAAGGCATGCGCAGCATCAAGTGGCTAGAAGGCCCCCCTTGGGATATCCTTTGGACTAAGGGGTGCCCCCCAAGGCATACCGATTTTGGTGTTCAGTGGGGGGTGCCATCCCCCCACTTACGGGTTCCCTAGGATTTGGCATTGGATTTGATTTAGTCCGTTAGAAATCACCTCGAAGAGAGGTTGTTAGATCAAGCGCAGGCGCGGGCATCGTATACCCCCCCTTTTTAGGGGTCATTTGCGTAGCATACCCCAAGCCATGATATTTGATGTCCAACCCCTTGTAAAATCAGTATTTTGCCCAATAAGACAAGCCCCCAATGGATTTTTTGATTCTGAGGCCTCTATCCCTAGAAACTGGATATCACTTTTTTTGGGGGGGGGGTCAAAACTTTGTGCTCATAAGTTTGTGCTCAGCGGGGTTTGAATGAGGCTTAGATTGGGCAGACATGACCGGTCGGCTGGCACCGCCGGCGGTTGGCTGATAGGGATTTGAACCGCCGAACTACAAGTCTGCAGTCGGGTGCATTACCGTTCAACCGTTGCTTGATCTGACAGTATTTGTTCTCCCCACTGCTTGAAGCCAAGTCTGCCACAGAAAAAACCCAAACTGTGTGTTTTTGTCTGCTTGCGTGCTTGCCCAACTGATTGTTTGCCTCACTGCTTGCCTGACTAACTGACTCACCATCCCCCCACTTACGGGCTCTCTTGGATTTGGAATTGGATTTGACTTAGTTTGCTAGGAATTTGACACGGATTTTGGTGTTTAGTGGGGCGCGCCACCCCCCCCACTTGCGGCCCCTTTGGATACGGATTTGTTTGTCGGACAAATATTGGGATATGTATGTATTAAGTAAAGTAGTAATATAAATAATCAACCTCAGTATTGTATAATGTAAACCTCCGGTCGATAGCTCCTTCGCTTTGGGACCACACAGACCCCCTCCACAAGGGCGTGGGGGCCTCTTTCGCTTTGGGACCGCCGAGGCCCCTGCCGCAAGGGCGCGGGGGCCTCTTTGCTTTGGATCATTGACACCCCCTCCGCATGGGCGTGGGGAGGGCCTCCCTCGCTTTGGGACCACCGAGGCCCGCTCCGCAAGGACCCGGGGTCCACCTTCACTGTGGGACCACCGAGGCCCCCGCGGCAAGGGCCTGGGGGCCTTCTTGGCTTTAGCACCACTGAGGCCCCGTCCGCGAGGGCGTGGGGGCCTCCCTCGCTTTGGCACCACCGAGGCCCCCTCCGCAAGGGCATGGGGGCCTCCATCGCTTTTGGATCTTCGAGGCCCCCATCACATGGGCGTGGGGGCCTCCTTCGCTTTGGGATGACCAAGGCCCCCGCCAGGGCGCAGGGGCCCCCTTCGCATTTGGATCATCAAGGCCCCCGCCGCATTGGCGTGGGGGCCTCCTTGGCTTTGGGGTCATTGAGGCCCCCTCCAAATGGGCGTGTGGACCTCCTTGGCTTTGGGACCACCGAGGCCCCCTCCGCAAGGGCGTGGGGGCCTCCTTTGCTTTGGCACCACTGAGGCCCCCTCCGCAAGGGCGTGGGGGCCTCCTTCACTTTGGGATCGTGGAGGCCGCGCTGCGAGGCTGCGGGGGCCTCCTTCACTTCGGGAGCACTGAGGCGGCCGCCGCAAGGGCGCGGGGGCATCGTTTGCTTTCGGGCCACTGAGGCCCCCATCTCAAGGGCGTGGGGGCCTCCTTCGCTTTGGGATCACCGAGGCCCCCTCCGAATGGGTCCGTCAGCCTCCTTGACTTTGGGACCAACGAGGCCCCCTCCGTAAGGGCGTGGGGGCCTCCTTCGTGTTGGGACCATCGAGGCCCCTCCGCATGGGCGTGGGGGCCGCCATCACGTTTGGGACTACCGAGGTCCCCTCCACAAGATCGTTGGGGCCCCCTTCACTTTGGGACCACTGAGGCCCCCTCCACAAGGGCGCGGGGGCCTCCTTGCGTTTGGGACCAGTGAGGCCCCCTCCGCAAGGGCCGGGGGCCGCCTTGGCTTTGGGACCACCGAGGCCTCCTCCGCAAGGGCGTGGGGGCCTCCTTCACCTTGGGACCAACGAGGCCCCCGCTGCAAGGGCGCGGGGGCCTCCTTCGCATTCATCATCGAGGCCCCCTCCGCAAGGGCGCGGCGGCCTCCTTGGCTTTGGGACCACCGAGGCCTCCTCCGCATGGGCATGGGGGCCTCCTTTGCTTTGGGACCACCGAGGCCCCCACCGCAAGGGCGTGGGCACTGAGGCCCGCTGTGCAAGGGCCGGGGGCCTCCTTCACTTTGGGACCACTGAGGCCCCCTCCGCAAGGGCGCGGGGGCCTCATTTGGTTTGGGACCACCGAGGCCCCCTCCGCAAGGGTGCGGGTGCCTCATTTGGTTTGGGGCCACCGAGTCCCCCTCCACGAGGGCGCGGGGGCCTCCTTTGCTTTGGGATCACCGAGGCCCGTGCCACAAGGGCGCGGGGGCGTCGTTTGCTTTGGGGCCACCGAGGCCCCCATCGCACGGGCTTGGGGGCCTCGTTCGCTTTGGGACGACCGCGGCCCCCGCCGCAAGGGCGCGGGGTCCTCCATCGATTTGGGGCTACCGAGGCCCTGCCGCAAGGGCGTGGGGGCCTCCTTCGCTTTGGGACCACCGAGGCCCCCTCCGCATGGGCGTGGGGGCCTATTTCGCTTTGGGACCACCGAGGCCCTCCGCAAGGGCGCGGGGGCCTCCTTTGGTTTGGGGCCACTGAGGCCCCCTCCTCAAGGGCGTAGGGGCCTCCTTCGCTTTGGGACCAACGAGGCCCCCTCCGCAAGGGTGCGGGGGCCTCCTTGGCTTTGGGATAATCGAGGCCCCCTCCGCAAGGGCGTGGAGGCCTCTTTCGCTTTGGGACCACCGAGGCCCCCTCCGCATGGGCGTGGGGGTCCCCATCACGTTTGGGACCACCAAGTCCCTCCACAAGAGCGTTGGGGCCCCCTTCGCATTGGGATCATTGAGGCCCCCGCCTTGTTGGCGCGGGGGCCTCCTTCGCTTTGGGACCACCGAGGCACCCTCCGCATGGGCGTAGGGGCCTCCTTGGCTTTGGGATCATCGAGGCCCCCTCCGCAAGGGCGTGGAGGCCTCTTTCGCTTTGGGACCACCGAGGCCCCCTCCGCATGGGCGTGGGGGTCCCCATCACGTTTGGGACCACCAAGTCCCTCCACAAGAGCGTTGGGGCCCCCTTCGCATTGGGATCATTGAGGCCCCCGCCTTGTTGGCGCGGGGGCCTCCTTCGCTTTGGGACCACCGAGGCACCCTCCGCATGGGCGTAGGGGCCTCCTTGGCTTTGGGATCATCGAGGCCCCCTCCGAATGGGCGCAGGGGCCTCCTTTGCTTTCGGACCACTGAGGCCTCTGCCGTGTGGGCGTGGGGGCCTCCTTTGCATTGGGATCATTGAGGCCCCGCCGCGTTGGCGCGGGGGCCTCCTTCGCTTTGGGATCATCGAGGCCCCCTCCTTATGGGCGTGGGGCCTCCTTCGCTTTGGGGCCACTGAGGCCCCCTCCGCAAGCGCGTGGGGGCCTAATTCGCTTTGGGACCACCGAGGCACCCTCCGCATGGGCGTGGGGGCCTCCTTGGCTTTGGGATCATCGAGGCCCCCTCCGAATGGGCGTGGGGGCCTATTTCGTGTTTGGATCTTCGAGGCCCTTGCTGCAAGGGCGTGGGGGCCTCTGTGGGGGATGATAACGAGACGCGGGTCCCGCACGACTGTCCAGGGCCTTGCCACCTGCATGGTCGTCGCTGGAGCCCAAGCCTGGTCTCCGTCCGAGTGCTGTGGCTGGCAGCGTTCCAGCACAGCGATGATCCTGGCATGCTCGAACTCAGGTACGTTCCCGGTGGGAAAGTTGCCTAGGGAGAGTGTGTCTTGGTCTACGCATGGACACCTCCGACAGGAGTGCTGTGCGGTGGGGGTGGGGATCAGGCTACAGACCAAGCCCCCGTCACCTGCTGGCCAAACGCCGCCCAGTCGGTAGTACCATGCGGGCTAAGGGCCCACACCTGTGAGACCTCTTCCCCCAAGGAGGGGTGGCGGACCGGGCCAGAAGTGGAGCTGGTGCTCCGCCTTGCCCCCAGCAGTGCGCGGGGCGGGAGTGCGCGCGCGTTGTGTGGGCCAGGGGATCATGGGGAGGAGACAAAGAGGAGAACCACCGCCATGATGCTTAGCCAGACGGGTTGGGACAAGGGCCTCCCTCTCGATCGTGGTCAGATCAGTGAGGGCCAGTGGGCACCATGGGGTTGTGTGGCGGGTGCGCCCTACCGGGGACCGCATCTCCTCCTCCTCCTCCTTGGTGCTTCTATGCACTGCATAACTCCCTGGCCACTGGTTTCATTCCTGGTGGCAGCATTGTCTCCTTTTCTCCCTTCATCACGACCAGGGTGGCAAACAGAACGCAGTGTGCGTCCTCTGTGTTGGTGTTGGCAATCGCTATCCTGATTTTTCTTACTTATTATTATGACACGCAGGCACGTAGGTCCAAAAGGTAGGCGTAGTGCGTCGTACTTTCCAGATCAAGAAGCACACAGGACTGCTAGCATGCCTACAACCTTGGTTGATGAATCACTTCTGTTTTCACGACAAAGACCATGATGGCCAATTAAGCAATGACCAAAATGAGGAATCGGCACGCACTTGTAGATGGGCATGGTTTGCTAATTTATGGATGATCTCCATGAACCAGTGGATTATTCGGTTTTTCTGTTGCGTGTTTGATGTTGATGGGACAGGAGCTTGACCTCCCTTGCCTGACTGGTCTGTACTTCTGCTCCGCATGCTCCTTTCGTTTTGCAGGGTATCGTTGCATTTGTGATGGTGCTTCATCAATACTAATCCAAGCTGCCAGATTCCTGAGTCCGATTGTGCTGCTCTTCACTTGGACATGATGTCTAGCGTTGCTGTCGAAGCAAAACTCCAGAACAAGTACCCAAACATAAGCATCGATGTACTCCGACATTTGCTGAATATCACCGGAGGAGATCCGCAGGTTGTGCAGGAACAACTGCGAATCATGTCCATGTCTGAAATACACAGTTTGGAGGCTTCCCTCCGAGAGGTTCCTGGCCGCAACCTTACAGGCACTCAAAAACAGCGTGTGAAGGAATTCAAGGCCGTATCTGCAGTCAGCAATGATAAGGTCGCAGTCAAAATGCTGATGCAAAATGGTTGGGACGTAGAAAGTGCCCTCAATGCATTCTTTTCTGGTGGAGCAGAGGATGATGACGGCGATGAGGTTATGGGAAGTGCTGGGGCAGGCGAGTTAAATGACCTGTTTGAGAAGTACAAGGCAATTGGCATTGAAGAAGGAGCTGCCGAAGGCACCACAAATATGGAAGGTGCAGCGCTTCACTCCTTTAGTCAAGACATTGATGCAGAAGATGAAGACGGATACTGTTTGTACGTAATTGCATTCTTGGTCAAGGCCAGCATTCCTCTGACATTTACTAAAGAAGAGTTTGTTTCCGGTCTGATGGATCTGGGCGTTCGAAGTCTGGCAGACATCAAGAAAAATTTACCGAATTGGAAATCGCAGCTGCAGCGAGATGGTGTGTTCCGGGAGTTCTACCGATTTTGCTATGATTGGATGAAGGAGAGTCCTGCAACCAGGGTGCTGGGCTGTGAGACGGCCTGTGATTTGTGGACCATGTTCTTCAAGGGCCAATATCCACTACTGGAGCACTGGGTTGACTATGTAAAAACCCATTTCAAGAAGGCCATCACCAAAGACGTGTGGTACCAGTTCCTGGATTTTACTAACCTCAAGCCTGACCTTTCCGATTACGACGTTGACGGAGCATGGCCTGTTTTGTTTGATGAGTTTGTGGATCATGCAAAGGCGACATTTCTTGCACCAAAGTAGAGTAACGGGTCATATTTTTTTTTTCACGACGGCTGAGTTGAGTTGAATGATTTGCTTGAAAAAGCACTATGCATTTATTGCACTTTGATCCAATGAATTATTTATTTTCTGGACACTGGCACTTTACAATTGCAATAGTTTGTGCCATGCCGATTGCCATCCTACCCCTACCACCCTTTGATGGCTGGAGTACCAGGAGAGTATCGAGCCTGGGACGTTTAGTGTGCCTGATTTGCAAGTGGACTGCGTTCAATATATGCACTTGTATTTACAAATTTTTGAAAAGGGGACTGGTTACCCTTTTTAAGCGCAGCTACTGTGATTGCACATTTTCTTTGGGTTCTCATTCCAAGCAGACAGGGTTGCTCCTGCAACTAGTCCATTTTCATTTGACGCTGCAAGAAGGTCATGTCAGGGGGATCTCTTCATGTGGGGCACACAATGCAGCTATTTGGGTTTATACGACACAGAAATGCACCCCAATGGTAATGCTTTATTGTGCTGTATTTATCTGTTTGCCTGTGGGAGTGAAGTAAAACAGGGAACCAGGGGGTTAGCCGGAGGCTGCAGGATGGGGATGGGGACGGGGTGGGGAGAGGTGCTGTAACCATGGGAGTCCCACTCCTGGTGCCTACCAAAAATCCCCCCACGTTTTTGACCCTTTTTCACCCTTTTTTGGTCCCAAAATGACCCATTTTCAAGAACTGTCGGGATTTTCCATGGCCCAATACACGTCACCACGGACTCAAAATGGGCTAAAAATACTTGTTTGAGCATCCCCAATGGTCCAGGATCACTTTTAGAAAAATGCAATTTTGACCCATTTTTGACCCATTATGGGTCCCAAGGCGGCCCATTTTCAAGGCGTTTGGCAATTTTGCATGGGCCAAAACGCGCCACCACGAGCTCAAAACGGGCTAAAAATACTCGTTTGAGCATTGCAAGTGGTCATGGAACAATTTTGGAAAAATTGATCTTTGTCGCCCTGGGGACCCTGGTGGACCCACCGTTAGCCCCCACCGTGCGCGGGCCACGCTGCCCTCTGGCTCCACCAAGTGACCACTGGTACGGGGAGCTAGGCATCTCGTTGGGGGATTCTGACGTTTGGAAACCAGAAAAAAGGGGGGTAATGCGGGCAGACTAGGTGTTCTCAGAATTTGGCTTTGAGCCACGTAGCCCAAGATACGGCCCGTTCTTGGTTTTGGGCCCGTTTGACACAAACAGCGAACATTGAGGCCATTTTTGGCCATTTTTGGGCCGTTTCTCGGACATTCCGTGGTGTTAAAGGCAAGAAAGAGCTCTTTGTCACGAAGCATATCAAGGTTCAGGTGGAGTGTAGCAATAGTTTCCGTTTGTTTGTCCATTTTGAGGGGGTTTCGGGGTCGTTCTGGGCCAAAAAAGGCTGTTTTGGGGCACAAAATGCGAATTTTTGGGAGTGCACCTCCCGACTTGGCACCCCTGCCCCAGGGCGCCACCGCTGAGTTTTTGGGTGAAAATTCGGATTTGGCAAGGGCACCACCTAGGCTCTAGGATGGCTAGAGTAGAGTAGTGCCGCGAGCGGTGAGGCCAAGCAATGGCCAAAACCGAAAGGAGAAGTACTTGTTGCTTGTTGCTTGCTTGCTAGCTTGCTTGCTTGTTGCTTGTCACTAGATTTAAGGGGAGAGCGGTGTGGTAATACATTACTACACCCCTCTCCCCTTGAATCTAGCTAACAAGCAACAACAAGCAACAAGCACTTCTCCTTTCTGTTTTGGCCATTGCTCCGCCTCATCGCTCCGGTCTCTACTTTTTTCTAGCCATCCTAGGCTCTAGAGCCTAGGTGGTGCCATTGCCAAATCCAAGTTTTGAGCCAAAAACTCACCGGTGGCGCCCCGGGGCGGGGGCACCAAGTCTGGAGGTGCCCTCCCAAAACTGCGCATTTTGTGCCCCAAAACAGCCTTTTTTGGGCCAAAACGGCCCCAATAGCCAGTCAAAACGGCCAAATGAAGGGAAACAATTGCTACACTCAACGTCCGCCTCGATTGCCCCGTGACCAAGAGCCCTTTGTTGCCCTCTAGCTCCACGATTTGTCCGAGAAACGGCCCAAAAATGGCCAAAAATGGCCTGAATGTGCGCTAATTGTGTCAAATAGGCCCGAAACCAAGAACGGGCCGTATCTTGGGCTACGTGGCTCAAAACCAAATTCCGAGGGCACCTAGTCCACCCGCAAGCCCCCACTTTTTGTGGTTTTGAAGCCTCAGAATCGCCCAACGAGTCACCTAGACCCCTGTACCAGTGATCACTTGGTGCAGCCGGAGGGCAGCCCAGCCGGGGCACGGTTGGGGCCAACGCCGGGTCCACCAGGGGTCCCTGGGGCGAAAAAATCATTTTTTTCCAAGTTGTTCCTAAACCACTTAGGATGCTCAAACAAGTGGTTTTAGGCCATTTTGAGCCCGTGGTGGCGCATTTTGGGCCATGGAAAATCCCAAAATGCCTTGAAAAGGGGCCGTTTCATGACCAAAAATACGTCAAAAATGGGTCAAAAATGCATCTTTCCAAAAATGATCCTGGACCATATGGGATGCTCAGACAAGCGCGTTTAGCCCATTTTGAACCCGAGATCACGCGTTGTGGCCCTTGGAAAAGGCGAATATGCCTTGAAAAGGGGCCGTTTTGGGGGCAAAAATGGATCAAAAATGGGTCAAAAACACGTTTTTCCAAAAGTGACCCTGGACCATTTGGGATGCACAAACAAGGGTTTTGAGCCCATTTTGAGCCCGTTTTGACCGAGTTTAGCCCTTTCCGCCGATAGTATGCACGAAATCGCCCCCCCCTACCTCCCCCCCCTACCCCCGCCCCTACCCCCCCCTACCCCCCCCTACCCCCCCCCTACCCCCCCCTACCCCCCCTACCCCCCCCTACCCCCCCCTACCCCCCCCCTACCCCCCCCTACCCCCCCCCTACCCCCCCCTACCCCCCCCCTCCCTCCCCCCCCTACCTCCCCCCCCTACCTCTCCCCCCCTACCTCCCCCCCCTACCTTCGGCTCGCTTCGCTCGGCAGACGGCTCCCTTCGCTCGACGCGGGGGCCAGCCCCCGCACCCCCCTTAAATAACATGACTCTTGCGGTGGCCACAGACCGCCTTTTGTGTGCACCGCCTTGTGTGTGCACCGCCTTTTGTGTGTACCGCCTTGCCTGTAGCCCCTTAAATAACAAGACTCCTGCGGTGGCCACAGGCCGCCTTTTGTGTGTTCCGCCTTGTGTGTGCACCGCCTTCTGTATGCACCGCCTTGCCTGTGGCCCCTTAAATAACAAGACTCCTGCGGTGGCTACATACCGCCTTTTGTGTGTTCCGCCTTGTGTGTGCACCGCCTTCTGTGTGTACCGCCTTGCCTGTGGCCCCTTAAATAACAAGACTCTTGCGGTGGCCACAGACCGCCTTTTGTGTGTTCCGCCTTGTGTGTGCACCGCCTTCCCGCCCCATACCCCCCCCCTACCTTCTCCACCCCCCCCCCTAACTTTCCCCCCTACCCCCCCTTACCCCCCCTACCTCCCCCCCCTACCTCCCCCCCCTACCTCCCCCCCCTACGTCCCCCCCCTACCCCCCCCTACCTCCCCCCCCTTACCTCCCCCCCCTTACCTCCCCCCCTACCCCCCCCTACCCCCCCCTACCCCCCCCTACCCCCCCCTACCCCCCCCTACCCCCCCAACCCCCCCTCCTACCCCCCCCAACCCCCCCCCCATACCCCCCCCCTACCTCCAATGTAGGGGGGGTCGACTTCGTGCGATATATGTTCCGCCACGTGTATGCACCAAGTTGTACCCTTCGCACATACCTTAGAGCCGTATGGTAGAGTCACAGAGAGTTGGGGAGAGGGGTGTAGATTAGAGGATATATTGCGGTCGGACTAGGTGCCCTCGGAATTTGGTTTTGAGCCACGTAGCCCAAGGTTCGGCCCGTTCTTTGTTCTGGGCGTGTTTGACACAAGCAAGGCACATTTAGGCCATTTGTAGCCATTTGTGGCAGCCATGGCCACTGACTGCCGCGAGTGCTCTCGCCGCGCCGGCCGCATCATACACCCCGACAAGCAGGAATTCTCCCTCATTGACTCCCGCCCAGGCCGGCCCACCCTCGTCACAGCCGACGTCCCGCAGCACACCGGCACCACCACCACCGCCCCCCCGGAAGTCGTCGGCATCCCCATCCTCCCCGAGCTCCCCCTCCTCCGCGTCATCAACAAGTCCCGCGCGTCCCTCGACCGGGTGCGCAAGGCCAGCCGCAACCGCGAGGCCTGCCCCATACTCCAGCTCCGCTCCCTGCACGCCTTCGTCCTCTCCCCCCTCGACTACGTCACCTCGGGCGTCCTCGTCCCCCCCCCCTCCCTCCACCCCCATCAGACCGCCATCAACAATGCATACCGCCACGCCTTCCTTCTGCCCCTTGGACTCACTGGGCCTTCCTCCACCTCCTCCTCCAACAGGGCGGTCCCGGCGCTCCCCTCCTAGCGTACTGGGCCCTCCTCAACCTCCTCCGCACTTACCTCCGCGCCTCTTGGGGCCCCAACACCCTCGCAGTAGCCGCCACGGCGTCCCTCATCTCCCCACGCCGCCCCACCCCCTGGCTCACCGAAGGTCCCGCCCTAACACAGGCGCTCGCCCCCCTCGATATCACCGTCCACCTCCTCCCCTCCCCCCACGTGCGCCTTGCTCCGCAGCACCACACCGGCTCGTGGGCCCCCCTCCGCTCCCTCCCCGTTGTCGTGGTCGCATGCAGCGGCAGCCAAGAGGGCACCCGCCTCGGCGCCGGCTTCCTCCTCTGACACCCCCGCCACGGCACTCTCTACCGCGGCTGGCTCGGCCTCCGCGCCCTCGCCGGCCACTCCACCGACGCAGAGTGGATCGCCAAAGTAGCCGCCATGTTCGCCCTCCGCGGCTCGTCCGGCGAAGCCCTCTTCGCCTCAGACTCCACCGCCTCCCAACTTTGCGACCTCACCCGCGGCCCGCCCCCCTCCTCCGCCCTCTCCATCCCATACCGGGCGGCCCTCCTCTCCGCCTCCTTCCGCATGCACGAGGCCTGGCTCCCCGCACAACCGGACTCCGGCTCCGCCAGCCACCTCGCCACCCTCAACGCCGAAGCCGACAGCCTAGCCCGCCGCGGGCTCCGCGCCGCCTCCCCGTGGACCCTCCCCTGGTCCGCACTCTTCCACGGCCGCATCGTGGCGCTCCATGAAGGCGCAATCTTCCTTAGCCCCGCGCGCGCCGCAGAGGCAGCGTATGCGGCCACCACCGCCCGCACCCACGCACTGCACCTCCGGCCCCTGCCCCCAGGCTGGTCCTCCCACCTACTCCGCCTCGCGTATGAACGCGCCGAGATCCCGGCGTTGGCCCTCCACCGCATCATGCACCTCCGGCTACTGCACTCCCAGGACCACCCCCCCGGCTACGGAGGCGTGACGTGCCCCTTCTGTCACCGCCCCTACCCGGACTCCGCCGCCCACCTCCAGCACCACTGCCCCCCCCACTACGCCTTGCAGTTACTCCTCGCGTGGCGCCTGTTCACACAGCCGGCCATCCTGGCAGTCACTGCCGGCCACTCCCCCCGCCTCGTCACCCCTTTAGAGCTCCGCACGGCCACCACCGCAGTGTACCTCTCCGAGCACCTCCCAGCCGCCCCGCGACCCGGCCCACCGACGCAGTTGGGGTTCAGTCTGCTTGGCATGTGGCACTCCTCCTCCCCCCACGGCGTCCCCCCTCTGATGGACAGCGCCGGCCGGGAGGAACTCCTCCGCGAGCTCCTCTCCACCCTCAGCACGACGAAGACGTCGCTAGCGTCACTCCTCCGCCGTGCCCCCTCCCACGTCACCGCCCCGCCCCCCCCCCTCCCGCCGCACGTCCCCGCGCCGCCTAGCACCCAGCCCCACACGCTGCGCCATAGCATCGCCCTAAGCTGGCTCCTCCGCCATTGCGCCACTTGGCGTTTCACAGTAGACCTCCGGCCTGTGGTCCCACTCCCCCCGGCGCCACTCCCGGGGCCGCACCCGGCCCACGTCGTGTTCACCCCCACGTCGCGGGCCGCGGACATCCCCCGGCTCCTCGCCGCCACCCCCCCCGGGCATCGTATACTGCTTGCCGCCAACCCCTCGGTCCTCAGTGAGGTCCTCATCGGGCACGCCGACGCCCTGCACGTGCGCCCGCTGCTGCCCAACCTGGACGTCGCGTACGCCCCCGGCACGCCCGTCGACCCCTCCGTGTGGGACTCTCAGTGAGGCCACCGGCCCGCCCGCACGCACCGCCCCGCGCTCGCCTCAAGCGCTTGTGCCCGTGGACGCCGCTACCCACGCGCCGGGCCCCGGCCTCAGCCCCCGAGCAGCGCTTCCTGCCAGCCGCAGGTCCCACGGCCCGCAGGGGGCCCCCGACAGGCACACCGACACCCTTGCGCTTGCGCCCCCCGCAGCTTGGCCTGCACGGCGCGCTCGCCCCCGGCACGCCCTCCGACCCCACAGTGTGGGGCTCTTGGAGCCTCTGCCGACCGCCGGCTGGGCCGCCCGCGCCTCCCAGCGACCGCCAAGGGCCCCGCACCCGCTCGGCCGCCCGCCGCTACCCATGCGCCCGGCCCCCAGGCAACGCAACCAGCTCACCGCAGGTCCCTCGGCCCGCGGAGGGGCCCGCGCCGGGCACACCGACGCCCTTGCGCACGCGCCCTCCGCAGCATGGCCTGCAGGACGCGCCCTCCCCTGGCACGCCCACCGACCCTACTCTGTCGGGCGCTCAGGGCCACTGCCGACGGCCGGCTGGACCGCCCGCACCCCCCCGCGACCGCCACGGGCCCCGCACCCGCATGGCGCCGCGTCCGACCCGGCCGCCCGCCGCTACCCATGCGCCCGGCCCGGGCCTCGACCCCCCGCCGGCTGTGCCGCGCGGCCTCCCGTACACAGGGCACAGGGACAGGCACCAGGGGACAGCACCTGAACCGAACACGGCACGCCGGCAACTATAAACCCATGTTCGTGCTCTTGTGCTCCCGCCCTTGTGCCCTCCCTGCCCCATGACAGACGCGCGCGCGCGCCCGCTTTACCGGGGACGAGGCGGCCACAACACAGGTCCAGCAAAGGTGACTAGGCGCCGGCAGACCGCAACTCCTAGGCCTCCCCTCGCCCCCGTAGAAGGCTAGAAGCACGGGCCAGCACCCCCGGCCACGCCACGGCCGCACACGAGGAACGGCCACCTCGGCGGGATGTTCGGGCAAGGGGCGGAATGTCCGTGGACCCGGGCGTGCCTTCTCCACCCCAAGGTCACCACCCCACCCTCCACCCCCACCACAGCTGCTTCGCACAGGACGAGTAACTCTCCCCCCGCAAGACGGGGGAGGGCTCCAGGGTGACTTCCACAGGTGGCCCCACCCTCCTCCACGCGCGCCCCCCCCCCCCCCACTCCACGGCGCCCCCCCCCCCCCCCCCTCGGTCGTCGCCGGCACACGCCCGGCCAGCGTGACGCCGGCCGACTGCTCCCTTTGCCCTGCCCAGGGAGAGCGTGTCTGGCAATTTCTCCCGCCGGCACGTGCTGTGTGCCTTCACAACAACAACAACAACAACAACAACTACCTCCCCCCCCTACCTCCCCCCCCTACCCCCCCCTACCTCCCCCCCCTTACCTCCCCCCCGTTACCTCCCCCCCCTACCCCCCCCTACCCCCCCCTACCCCCCCCTACCCCCCCCTACCCCCCCAACCCCCCCTCCTACCCCCCCCAACCCCCCCCCCATCCCCCCCCCCTACCTCCAATGTAGTGGGGGTCGACTTCGTGCGATATATGTTCCGCCACGTGTATGCACCAAGTTGTACCCTTTGCACATACCTTAGAGCCGTATGGTAGAGTCACAGAGAGTTGGGGAGAGGGGTGTAGATTAGAGGATATATTGCGGTCGGACTAGGTGCCCTCGGAATTTGGTTTTGAGCCACGTAGCCCAAGGTTCGGCCCGTTCTTTGTTCTGGGCGTGTTTGACACAAACAACGCACATTTAGGCCATTTGTAGCCATTTTTGGGCCGTTTCTCCGACATATCATGGAGTTAGAGGGCAACAAAAGGCTCTTTGTCACGGGGCAATCAAGGAGCACGTGAAGGGTAGCAACCTTTTCCCTTTGTTTGGCCCTTTTGGTGGGATGTCGGGGCCGTTTTGGGCCAAAAAAGGCTGTTTTGGGGCACAAAATGCACAGTTTTAGGAGGGCACCTGCTGACGTGGCGCCCACGCATCGGCACGCCACCGGTGAGTTGTTGGCTCAAAACTTGGATTTGGCAAGGGTGGCTAGAGTACAGTTAAGCCTGGAGTGATGAGGCGGAATAATGGGCAAAACGGGAAGGGGGAGTGGTTGCTGCTTGCTTGCTTGTTAGCTAGATTTAAGGAAAAAGGGGTGTAGCAAAAAGCCGGGAGGCCCGACCCGGATAGCTGGGAGCCACAGAGCAAAAAAAGGGATGTAGCAATATATATGGCACATATGCGAGCTGTGTACCATCTCCCTCCCCCTCGTGCCAAGTGTGTACCAGCCCCCTATTTTCTACCAATGGGAGTACCAAAGCCCCATGAGACGGGAAGTTGGCCAGTCTCACCCGGTGGAACTATGATTTGGACAGTCTACCCACGTAGGTTGTAATTTTTCTTGGTTTTGTGTATACAGACCTGGGATTGGGCCGGTCTACCCGGGCAGACTGGGAAGTTTGGTGGTTCCCTCCAGAGGGAACTAGGATTCGGCCAGTCTACCTGGGTAGACCAGGATTTTTCGTGGTTCCCTATATAGGAAACTAGCATTGGGCTAGTCTACTCAGGTAGACTAGGATTTTTCGTATTTCGCTAGAAAAGTTTATAGTGGTTTCAGCACTGTGTTTTTGTCTCTCCTGCTGCTTGCTGCTGGTGTAGGGTTTCCTGCTGCTTGTTTTTGGAGATGAAAAGCTTTTGTTTGTTGAAATACAGTAAATCCAAGTCAATCCAGGATAGCCCAAGCCAGAAGTATGCAAGGAGAAGAGAATCAGGATCAAAGCATGAAGGGCTGCAGTGTAAACAGTGAAAGATGAAAGGATATTCACAGAAACTGCAACTCAGGTCAAATCGGAATGCATATTCACAAAGATAGCTGAAATGTTTTGGAAAAGAGTTGGAAAACTGCCCCATGGTCACTCTATCTCCATAGTGCCATCTCAGGAGATGTGCACTCTTTGTTTTGGGTCCCATATGTGCTGAGGTGGCAGGGCATGTGGCGATGAGGTCACTGCCATGTCACATGAGATCTTCCTACTTAGCTAGGCTGACCAGGAATATAACCCAGGACCTCTCAAAAAGAGGTGCCCAGCCCCCTAGGGTGCATACCACTAGGATAGCTAAGAATTCATGGAAAAACATAGATAAATTCATAGGCTCTGCCTTGGATATGTCAGTTCTCAGTCAACCCAGGAAAAGATGATTTGCATCACATTGAAAGGGGATTAAGGGGTCCACTCCATATCCTGATTGGGTGTTTGGTTCCATAGGTCAAAATGTGTTATCACCACTTTTGGTGGGGCCAATACTAAGATAAATATGCATGGATGCTCAGTGCATCTCTAATACAACTAGAGTATGTCTCAAAGCATTGGAAAAGCACTTTTTCTTACTCCCCCCTTGTGCTGTGGTGGCCACCACTGTTGCATTTTAGGAGAAAGGGATTTTTTCTTGGCCTTTCCTTGGTTTCCACATCTACTTTAAAATACCTATAGTTTCCCTCACACAGAAAAATGGGCGCTCACCATGGCTGGCGCTCTTTTGCTGCTCTGTTTGTAACATTTCCTACAGAAGACTCAGCGCTCATGGCGCTGCCGGGGCTCCTGTGGCTTGGTTGGGTTAGTTTGGGAGCATGCCAAAATATGTGCATGTGCATCCCTCCCTCCAAGACGCAGCGCGACACAAACCCAACGCAAGACACAATATACATACTCGCATGGGTTCTCGTAAACCTGCTGGCGACCTGTGACCTGTCTTAGGGCGAAGGGAGTCGTAGAAAAATTAAATTGCCCCTTGGTGGGGTCTTGGGTTCTGCTCAGTCTCTCCAGGCTGCTGCGTTTCGGCCCGAACACGGCCTACTCAGTGAGGCTGCGCGTGGGTATCTGCAGAGGCAGGAATGGGAGAATTATGGACAAATCCACGCAAAAACGAAGGGATGACATCAAAATCCGTCAAATGACGGCCTAGAATTTTTCTGAAACAACACACCTGAGCAGAATCCAATTGTGCATCAGAAGCACATTTTTATGAAAATTATGGTGATCTCTGGATTTTTTAAATCCAGAAATTCATACGCATAAAAAGGCGGCGCGCAGGAGCGGCTCCTAGCGAAGCGCCGGAAAATGGAGAAATAATGGAATTATAAATGAATGTCTCACGTAGTCTTGAAAATGACGAGACACACATTAATAAATAAACATACAGATTCCACCCACACTAATAGAAGTATCGAAAATTCAAGAATTCGAAAATCAATCGAAAAGACTTCCATGAAACAGGTATAAACTAAGAAAGATGTCCTTGAATTATGCCCTAGGTCTTTTGATGTATTCCTGCAGGTTTTGTAGTTGAAAACCCCAAACAGAAGCAGCAAGTAGAGCAAGGACTGAATGTGGATCGAATCAATGATTGGTTTTGGAATCCAGTGTAACACAGAAGGGCTGCAGATAGACAAAGCAGGTTTATGCACATAGATTCAATCACAAATGGATAATACAAAAGGTTTATATGAAAATTGGTCAGACTCTAGCCTGAGAGGTTGCATTAGGCACTTTATGTGCACTCTTTTGGGTGAAATGGTGCTGGTTAGGACTGAGAGGCATAGATGTCAGGACTACACAGAAAATGACTTGGCCAAGCAACTGAATTCAGAAACAGTTACAAAGTAGGACCACAATAAGTGGTAGAAACAATTGAGTATAGGGGTCTTGGGGTGGGAGACCACTTAGGCTTAACCTCCAAGGCCAACAAGCATGAAATGCCTGATTTATTTTAGTATGTCCTCCATGAAGGAAGGTACCTCCGCTCAGTTGAGTGGTAGGGGTGAACTTCATGGGGGGGCTAGGGTCACAACCCTAGTTACTTTGAGAAAGTGTACTTTAGGCAACAAAAGAGAGATAAACACACTTAAGTTTGCCTTAGCATCAACAAAGGGTTTTAAGGGGGGCTTAGCCTGGATCAAGCCCTCCAAGAAAGACATGGCAGTGACTTTTTCTTACTCCCCCCTGGAGTACTAGGTCATGAAGGTAGTAGGACCAAGGACAAAGGCTGAAATATTCCCAAAATTACCTCAAAAAATGCATTAAACTTACCAAAAACATCCCCATCACTTCATAGAAGCCTATCACACTGTAGGTACCCCTGAAAAACAGTGTAATGTACCGTGAATGATGTCCCTTCGATGGGGCATTCCTCAAAAGTCGCCGGCGTGCGACGAAAACTTTTGGAAAAAAGTTTGGGGGCAGTGGGAATTGAACCCAGGACTCCCTCCCTAGAGCACATGTGCTTGACCACTAGGGTACAGTCGAACGCTCTACTGCGGACGGCTATCGCCGTATAAACAGCGTTTCAGTAAACGTCCTGACCAAAGGCCAGGGCGGAGCAATACTCCCAATGGAGGACACAAACCCCCAGGAGCTGGAAAAAATAGAAAATGTAACCAGCAGGGAGTGATTCCTGCGGTTTAGCGGAAGGGGTTGCGATTTAGCAAGTGAAATCGTTAAAAATCGACGAAACCACGCGGGAAATCGTCATTTTTACACATAACTAAAAGTCGCAGACAAGCGCAAAGGAAGCGGACTCCAAGAAAAGGGTTGCGCAAGCGTAAACGGCTTTTGGAAAAGAAGGTATGAGCCGTAGTTTTTAAAGTTTTAAAGGAAATTTTTGCACAGTTGCATCAAAATTTTTATAAACTTCAGAGTCAAGCATTCAAATTCAGCCCACACCACAGAGCAGTTCAACAACCCGTCTCTCAGGTATGTCTGTGTCACCTCACACTCACGCATTGCGTTCGTGTTGGTTGTTTCGTCAAAACGTTAGGGTTGTCAACGCTATGCTCGTTGGGGGGTCGGGTGTTTTTCTCTCGTTCTTTGCACAGGTAAAAGCAGGAATGAAAGGTATGTGATGTGAATGGAGCGCGCAGCGCGCACGTAGGGTTAGAATATGCGCTGTGCTCGCGATGCATGTGCCTAATCGAGGCATCCACACGCTGTGACGCTTTACCTGTATCCGAAATTCACCCTTGTTTTCTTCTTCACAGGTAAGTACAAAAAGCGCCTGTTCGTGTGCGGCCGTGGCGTTAAAGTTAAAGTTGCTTAAAACGCTTAGGTTTGTTTTGTCTTCGTTTCAATTCGGCATTCACACGATGCATGGTGAGTAAGGTAGGTTAGCCCAGGAGGAGCTCACCTCCTGGTTGAGTCAGTGGTTCAGCCTCCCTTCCCTGCGTGCACATGATGCATTAAAGGGTAGGCCACGCCAATTGCGCACGGTAAACCTTGTTTAGGTTACCCAGAGGCTCCTCGGTACGTTCTTTAAGAGAACCCGAGGAGTTTCTTAAAGCTTGCTTGCTTGACAGGGGTAGCTGATCCGTCAGCGTGTTTGCGAACAGTGTATTATAGGTCACACTGAGAAGGGTATAATACCTGGAGTGTGGCTTGGTTCCTCCGTCGTAAACACCCCTTCATTTGCCTCTTTTGTACAGGTGGGAGAGGTTAAGGGTGATTGGTGCACGCAGCAGCTGCCTTCGGCGGCTACAATTTTCTGCCCCAGCAAAACAGGGGCGCTGATCACAAATCAAATCACTGTGCCTCAGCCAGTACTGGCGAGGGCAGTCCGACCTCAACGACATCTGCGCTGTGCAAGCAACGAGAGCACCCCTTCCCTCCAAGCCCTAGCAGGGGAAACGCGTTGTGGCGTCCCCTGTTAGGCCACAGCTGCTTAGGAGCGCTGTGTTCTCTTGTCCTCTTCACAGGAGGGCCATTAGGGCCTGAGTGAACTTTGACAGCAGCACCCAGTAGCGTGTGTAGGGGTTAGGGTCAGCAGGCCTGGCAGGCGGTGAGTGCAAGTGATGAGTGCTCACCCTGCCTTCGAAGGCCGGTGCTGGCGTTAGTGAGTGTAGTGTAGTGGTGTCTCCTGTCCCGCGTGCTTTTCCTCGTGGGCAGGGGAGTGCGTTAGCTTTTGGCCTGTAGCAAAAATGGGCGTTTTGTATGCCCTTAGCACACTTGGCCACCCCTCCCCTCTTAGTAGGTAGGGCTTTTGCCGTCTTACCCCAAGGATAGGCGCCAGCACAGAAATTGGGCGCCATAGGAGTGGTAATAGTACCTGATTAGGACCTTCGGTCTGACGTCAGCGAAGCCCGGTCTCCGGGAGCCACGCTGGGGAGAGAAGTGAGACACATACAGACATACGTAGCACACTTAGGGGTATGGTAAACCCTGTAAGGAAGGGTAGAACCCCATGGGTCTGGACCAGTCAGGGGTCCTAACTGTGGGCTCGCTTGTCCCAAAGGAGGGAAGACACACCTTGCCTCATAACACCTTGCTTGTCATTCCCCCCTGGTGTAGTAAGCCACCGTTCTTCGTTGGCTCACCAAGGTCATTACATTAGGGCAGTACCCATGCAACACATGGTTAACAAGGCAAACACTCGCTGGGTGGCTGCAATCTTGATAAGCGGCCACCTGGCTCACGCTGGAAACCATAGGCATGGGTCTGCAGGGCACAGACAGGGTCAGTGCAGTGCTCAGTAAGCAGTAGTCTGTGAAAAGCCAATGGCCTTCGGCCAGGGAGTGGTTGTCACGGGGGGCTAACGGTCCTGTCCTGCGATGCAATGCGGGGCAACTGTGACAACTGCTCTTACACCCATACTCAGGCACCACTGCAGAAGAGTGCTCACTGCACCTGTCAGTAGACTGACATAGGGAAATTAGCTTCGCTTCTTACGCTGGGACATAGTCTCAGCACGGGTAAGGAGCTGACCCTCGTTGTTCTCAACGAGGTAAGTGCGGAAGATGGGGTTGATACTCCCATCTGGTTGTATGAAGGCTGACATAGGTTCCCAGGTCGCCTCGGACAACCCATAGCCATCCCACAGGGTTAGGAATTTCCAGCCCTGTTTATACTCGTGGCGAGCAATACCTGCAACCACGTAGTAGCCATCGACTGCCATCTCATCGGCAGTCATCTCTTCGAGTTCGTCTGCCTCCTCTGGACTGGCAGCGTTCTCTAGGTCTATACGTTCGACCTCACTGTCGCTGAGGCGGCACTCATCCCAAGAGAAGTCGTCAGGGGAGTGATAGTGCCTCAACTGCTTAGGTGCACATAGCAGTTCACCACCTAGACGTGGGCTGCACCTGACATGGATCCTGGATCCATCTATCCTGATGATACGATAGGGTCCAAAGTAAGGGTCCTGTAGGCAGTTACGTGGCCAGGAGGGTAGGCGTGAATGGTGTACCAAAACAAGGTCACCAACCTTGAAGCTGGCAGGTCGCCGTAGGCGGTTCCGTCGGCTCTGTTCACGGTCACGAATGTGCCTCAGGTTAGTACCAGCCTGGTTAGCCAGAGACTGCTTGTGTTCCAGCCAATCTCCCACAGGGCTCTTGAAGTCCTCAGGGAAAGGGGTTTTGAAGAACCATGCAGGTCGTCCTCCATGGAACAGTTCGTGGGGGGTGAAACCCGTAGAAGAGCTCCGCTGTGAGTTCATGGACAGAACTGCCCAGGGCACTAGGCGTACCCAGTCCTTGGTGCGCTCCTGTTTCATCAGGATTCTTAAGTTTTGCTCCACCACACGGTTCTGTCTCTCACAGAGAGGGTTAGACGTGTGAGTATAGGGCACACCTGTGGTTACCTCCACGTTGAGGGCATTTAGCACTCGTTTGTACCACCCAGTATCACTGCGGATGCGTACATCTTCATCAGAGTGCACCTGTTTAGGTGCCCCATAGGGTTCGAACCATTGTTCGACCAACATTTTTACAGTCTGCTCACCTGTGATTTTCTTATTGCAAGGGAACACACGGGTGAAGCGAGATAGACCACAGGTGACCACGAGGCAGCTATCATAGCCGCCAAAGCGTGGTAGGCAGTGGATGTAATCCACGTAGAGAAGAGAGTTAGCACAATAGGGTATGGGTAAGCTGGAGATCAGACCCCTATCCCTACTGTCGCTCTGCTTGCTGGCATGACAGCCACAAGCATCCACAATGGTCTGCATACGCGACCTCAGTTCAGTCAGGGTTAGACTAGAGTAGAAACACTCACGGAAGAAGTGCACTCAGCGATTAGCGCCAGTGTGACCAGAACTGAGATGGGACCACTGTAGGCACCCATCCAGTCGTGCCTCAGGCACCACAATTCGATCCTCGTAGAAGAGGTACTGATTGTTTTTATACCACTGGTGCCCGTCAATGACACGGGGTTCGAGACGAGTGCTGAGGGTTTGGAGAATTTCTTCATACTCTGACTGATAGTCGGTTAGACTCCAACCCTCCAGGATTCCAGCAGTGCGCATGGACAGGTCAAGCTGGACATCCATACGCTGGAAAGCCTCTTTGGCGAGCGCCTCAGAGCTCTCACCAATAAGCGCATCGAAGTTGTTGCGCGATATATAGTCAGACAGTTCATTTTTAATCCCGGGGATATGATGCACTGTCAGCCTGAACTGGCTCAGGTAAGTCCACCACCGTTTTAGCTTTGCTTTTTCCGGTGGTGGGCCCTTCTGAAAAGACTTCACAGGCTCCTGGTCACACAGCCAGACAATAGGGTTAGATCCCAGGAGTGGGGATTGTGACGATAGCACCAACATACCGGCCAGGAGTTCCTGGTCATAGGTGCTGTAGTTGGAACGCGCTTGGTTCCATTTCCAATTCCAGTGTCCCAGTGGCACCAGTCGTTACTCACTGGTAGGATAGTCATGTTTCAACGAACCATCACGGTTCAGTCCAGTAGTACGATAATGGCAGTGGGTTAGTTCAGCGGGCTTAAGCTCCTGCCATTGGTAGATCGTACCTCCCCCCCCTACATCACTGGCATCAGTGATCAGGACTATCTCGCCCTCAGGGCGGGGCACTCACAGGCAGTTGGAGGAGGCAATCTTCTTCTTCAACTCTTGGAAACACTCTTCCTCTCTGGAGGTCCACCTCCAGGGAGTAGTTTTCTTGATCAGGTCAGTGAGGGGTGCAGAGGAGTATGTAAAATTGTGGATGTGACGCCGATAGAAATTACAGGCGCCCACAAAACTCCTCACATCGTGTAGACCCTTCTTAGGGTCATCGCGAATCTGCATGTCCTGTAGGGGCTGCATCTTAGACGCGGCTGGTTTCCACCAGCCATACCCCACGTCGAAACCCAAATACTCCATCTCCTCTTTCATAAACTCACATTTTTCGAGTGTGATTCGGAGATGGTTTTCTTGACAGACAGTGAAAAATTCACGGAGGAGAAGGACATGGTCCTCTTTGGTATTAGTACCCAAACTCACGTCGTCGATGTGAGCCTCCATTTCTGCACCCCGAGAAATCAACTCTTGTACTAGAGGCCTGCGCCTCAGTATGTACAAAATTTTGTTCATAAGCCCCTGGAAGAGCGCTGGGGCATTAGCCACCCCGAAAGGCATAACCTTCCACTTGAAGACACGACCCTTAGGGGTTATAAAGGCAAGCAGCTCCTGAGCTGCGGCGGTTAGGTCAACCTGCCAGAAACCAGAGCGTTTGTCCATTTTGGTCTTATACCTGCATTTGGCAATACGCTCCAGGGTGTTTTTCATGTTAGGAATACTCCCTGAGTGGTTCTGGGTTTTCTTGTTGACCTCACCATAGTCTACAACAAGACGTAGGGCAGTCGACCCTGGTTTAGCAACAAGGAAACAGGGACTGCAGTGATGGGGATAGTCCCCGTGTTTATACTCTTCAACGAGGCCAGCATCAATGCATTCTTGGATCTGGCGCTCGATTTCTTCAACCTGTTCCTGTGGAGCGGGATAGGGACGACGCCTCACTCGCGTCTTTTCGAATTCTGGTTTCAATTTTAAGTCCATCTGGACCAGTTTTTTACAAGAAAGGGGAGGCGGCAAGGCGCCGAACACCTCCTCATAGGTCATCAGCAGTTTCTTCAGGCGGGGGTCAAGGTTAAGACTCTCGATTTTCTGAAGGAAATCCTCCTCAGCATGGAGGTTGCTTTTTCCATGTTCTTTCTTTTTATGCCGATCAGCAGTTTCGGCAGGTACAGTACCATCGTCCCACTCAGGGGGACATTGCTGCCCATAGTGTAGAGAATACACTAGAGGTATCTCAGGATCAGGCAGCGTATAGGACTCATCGTCCTCCTCAGACCAGATGGAGTATTTCCAGGTCTGTCTGAGGTATTGCAGCCGCTCTTGGCGCTCAATACCTTCGGCCTTCAGGTACAACAGCCGTCGGAGTTCTTGAGTGTCATGCTCAGACAATGGCATGTTATTAGCAGCAGGCCGTGCCAGAGCATCAGCACTCCGGGCCACGGGTTCACCTGTGTGCACAGGCTGCATGTGTAGCACTGGTTTCCCAACCGAGGAAGCGGGTTCAGAGGTTGACTCTAGATCTACCTCCTCCAGCAACAGCTGGGCCAGGAAAGCACTATGTTTTAGGTCAACACAGCTGGGATCAACAGAGGGAATAGTGCTGGCGATCTCAGACAGTTGGTCGTCAGCATCCTCTTTTACAGCTGCAGGTTCCAGATAGTCATCAGGAGACTCACACCCTGTAAGTGTGGCAGATAGGTGCTCAGGAGATCAATTTTTGAGATCATAAAGGGTCAGGCCACGATTTTCGGCCATGACCTCTTTTAGTAGCACCTGGTCCAGGTCACACAGGGGTACAGGATTGAGAGATCCATCGATGATGGACAGGAAACTGGCCCACTCAGGGGCCTGCATAGCTGTGTCTGAGTCCTCAGGCACATAGATGGGGCCGTCGGGGAGTTGCACTCTTCCCACGGTCATTCGGTCAAGCATACGGCGCCAGTAAGCATGTTCACCAGAGCAACCCCAGTCAGGGGTGCACATAACAACCCTTCCTCCCTCATAAGCGATCTTGGTTAGAATCTTCGCGAGCAGGGAGAAGGGAGGGTTAACATACGCTAGGCCCATTGCTTTCCAGAAGAAACGGAAAGCATTGTTCATTTGTTTCGAGCAGTACAACTGCATGATGTGCTGTTGTTGGCTCGCAAACAATTCCACCTGGATCTCATCCAGGTTTACCTGAAGGGCCGCCAGTCCATTTTCGAGAACATGACGGGCCAGCTGGTAGTTTTCAGTACGATAGTTCGTCTTGGCTGCGTAGCGCAGCCCAGACTCTTTTCGTCCTGACAGCTCCAAAGGAACGGAGAATAGCCCACTGCCAAAGTCGCAGTGCAAAGAGTAAGGACGCTGTAGGGACAGCATTTTTACCTGGGGGTTTCTTCTTAGAAAGTCGGTGCCAATGACGATGTCAAAGGCGTCAGTGTCCACTACTCTGCAGTGTTGGGTCACGGTTTCGTCGCCCAGACATATGGTCACATCGACCCCCCCCAAGGAATGGATGGTACGCCCATCCCCTACTCTTATGGCCACGGTCTTAGTTTTCCTGAAAGTTTTAAGCAGGCGCCGGGCCACTATGGAAAGTGTTGCACCGGTATCAAGCACTGCTCGAAAAACCTGATCCCCGATTTTAACGAGGATCCAGAAAACCAAGTCCTCCTCTTCGGAGCCGCCCCCCTATTCCTCATCAGGGAATTTCACATCCACCGCTGCAGCCATGAGGGACTTGGCCATCCAGGCCAAGCGCCTCTTCTTAGAATTTTTCCACTCAGGGGTAGCGTTATCCCCTTGGGGGCGCTTCTGGGGGACACCTGCGGCAGGAGCGGGTGTAGCAGCAGGAGTAGGTGTAGCAACGGGCGCTGATGAGCGCCTCTGGGGGTTAGGGGGTCCTGTTTTGCCACCCCCCTTGCCACCTCCTTTACCTTTATCCCCATTCGGGGGATTTCTGGCGGGCGTCTGGGTCTTCTGGCGCTCCGCCTCCTGACGCTTGAGTTTGTCACTCTCGCGTTTCTTGATGTGGCATTCGTCCTCATAGTGACGGCGTTTGCCACAGTAACCACAGGTGATGGTACACCTGAAGTGGTCCTGATGGGTCACCTGTTTCCCATCTTTGGTGTGCTGCTGACGTTTCATCTGCAGCATACAGCCACTGCGGAGATCGCAGTCAGAGGCATGACAAGGTCCCCCCTTGTCATTGACAGGTCGGCAGTAAAACAGGGGGGGTGTGCCTGCATCAGTAGGAACCTCGTTCATGGCACGTAGGTTGCCCCTCCCTTTACCACCTCCCTGGTTGGTGTTTGTGGGATTTTTATGCCCCTTCCCTTCGCCACGTTCGGGGGTAGGGGTACCACCTCGTCCCAAATGCTTCTTGAGGAACTTCTCCATGTGGGAGTCGTTCTCTCTCTCAAGAGCTAGCTCAATCAAGAGTTCCACCAGTGTATCGTACGAGTGGGTCCTGCTCTTCCTCTCAGAGGTGGAGCGGCAATCATCCCACGTACGCTGGGGGATCTTACTCATGAGCCACAGGTGGGGCTCAGTGGCTCCGTAGGAGCCCACGTTCATCCTCGAAAATAAGTACTCCAAGTCGCACACATACTCAGAAATTCGCGCAGCGGATGGAAACTCCGGGAGCATGGGTAGCTCCTCGATTTGTGTGCGTACGCTGAGGTCAGTCTCATAGACTGGGAATGTTTTCTCTAACCTCAGCAGTACCTCTGCCCAAGTAGAACAGGTTTTCACAATCTGTTTGACCTGTTTTTGCAAAACTTTCTTTTTGCATGAGCGTTTTAGCAGTGAACATTTGGTGGCCACATCCACATGGGATTGGCCAGTCAACAAAAGGAACTCTGCCAATTCTTCTGCCCATTCAGGCAGATTTTTGGGGTCGAACTCCGGCAGTTCCAGCTGGATGTTCGCCTGGGCAATTGGTCTGCCCGTCTTCCCAACCCCCGGAGTTAGGCCTGTAGGCGACACGCCGGCAAGAGGGGCCAGGGCTGACAGCCCTCTTCTCTCACTCTCTGTGACAGGCACGTCCTGTAGATCTGCCATAGGCACAGTCCTGGCACGGGGGTGAAAGGGGCTGGGGCAGGTAACCTTAGGCAACAGCCTTGAGACCCTTGATCTCTTGAGATCTTCGGCCAGGGTACTCAGCCCTGGAGAGAGAGAGGGCAACTCAGGCTTGGGTAAGGGTTCTGCAATACCCAGTTTAGCCTTAATGGCCTCCGATAAGGCCGTCACATCTGGATCTTCTGATCCAGACAGGAATTTGGCCAGCAGCTCGGCCGTTTGATCCAGGGCACCGTAGGTTGGCCTTGGATGATGTTGTTCTTCGACTCAAGTTGGCCCCACTTCGGGAGCCCTCAGGGTTGGATACTCAGGTCTTAGTCGTCTTGGCAGGGATGCAGTGGACGGAGGACCAGAGTGTGCGTAGGACCCTAGGTCTGTACGTGGTCTGGATCCATGTACAGCCAATGGCTCCTCTCCATCTTCCCCACGGATGGATTTATAGTACTCCTCATGCATGATGTACTCATCCATCTTCTTCTTCAGCTTCTCATACTCCTCAGGTCCTTCAATGGCAGTTGAGGATGAAGCTGGGCAATTGGATCTTGATACTGAAGCAGCCACACGTCTGTGGAGGTGACTGAAGCTGTCTCCACCGTGTGCTGCTAAGGCCTCGGTGGTAAGGCCTTTATTCTCTTCCGCCCTTCTGCGTTCTGGATCTCCTTGGGACCCAGATGCGCCACTGAGATGATGTGGAGCTCGGTGAGGTGGTTCACTCATTGGGTGGGCCATGCTGCCCATTTGTACTTGGACAGTTCGGATAGGCCAGGTCCTGACGCTTGGCGTGGACATGATGAACTTGTTGTTGAGCTTTTGTTCTGCACTTCTTCTCAGGGTCGGTTCAAAAGGTCACAAGGGACTGTCTCTGCTACCGGAAAGATGTCCTTGAATTATGCCCTAGGTCTTTTGATGTATTCCTGCAGGTTTTGTAGTTGAAAACCCCAAACCAAAGCAGCAAGTAGAGCAAGGACTGAATGTGGATCGAATCAATGATTGGTTTTGGAATCCAGTGTAACACAGAAGGGCTGCAGATAGACAAAGCAGGTTTATGCACATAGATTCAATCACAAATGGATAATACAAAAGGTTTTATATGAAAATTGGTCAGACTCTAGCCTCAGAGGTTGCATTAGGCACTTTATGTGCACTCTTTTGGGTGAAATGGTGCTGGTTAGGACTGAGAGGCATAGATGTCAGGACTACACAGAAAATGACTTGGCCAAGCAACTGAATTCAGAAACAGTTACAAAGTAGGACCACAATAAGTGGTAGAAACAATTGAGTATAGGGGTCTTGGGGTGGGAGACCACTTAGGCTTAACCTCCAAGGCCAACAAGCATGAAATGCCTGATTTATTTTGGTATGTCCTCCATGAAGGAAGGTACCTCCGCTCAGTTGAGTGGTAGGGGTGAACTTCATGGGGGGGCTAGGGTCACAACCCTAGTTACTTTGAGAAAGTGTACTTTAGGCAACAAAAGAGAGATAAACACACTTAAGTTTGCCTTAGCATCAACAAAGGGTTTTAAGGGGGGCTTAGCCTGGATCAAGCCCTCCAAGAAAGACATGGCAGTGACTTTTTCTTACTAACTACAGGTATGCTCGTCTCGTTTGCCGCATACACATTGCTCGTCTCGTGTCTCCGTGAACGAGTCTTGTTGCAGCGCTAACAACAATAGGACGCGATAGAGGGATTGATTAGAAAGATTGCAGATGATTAGCGGTCAGATCAGGGTGATTAGACATACACACAAGTGCATAGCAACGTTCTTCGCGTGCGCACCTCACTTGCTCTCTCTCTCCAGCGGTAGGTAAGGTGAGTAAGCCCAGGCGGGGCCACCCCCTGGTGGAGTTCGTGATTGTGGTACGGATGGGCAGGTTTGCCCAAAACTGTCGTGCATACTCGCGCATGCACACACGCATTAAAGGGTAGGCCACGCGAAGTGCGCACGGTAAACCTTGTTTAGGCTACCCAGGGGCTCCTCGGTACGTTCTTTAAGAGAACCTGAGGAGTCCCTTAAGGCTTGCTTGCTTGACAGAGGTAGCTGAATCTTCAGCGTGTTTGCGGACAGTGTATTATAGGTCACACTGAGAACCGTATAATACGGGGAGTGTGGCTTGGTTCCTCCGCCGCAAACGCCTCTTCATTTGCCTTTGCTTTACAGGTGGGCAGGTAGGGTGATTGGTGCAGCAGCATACCAATTTTTTCATGCCCTGCTAAACAAGGGCGCAGATCACACAAACAAGTAACTCCCCTCTGCCTGTGGCAGAGCAAGGAGTCCGACTCCAATCGACATCTGCGCCGTGCACGCAAGAGCACCTCTTCCCTCCAAGCCCTAGCAGGGGAAACGCGTTGTGGCGTCCCCTATTAGGCCACAGTTGCTTAGCAGCGCTGTGTTCTCTTGTCATTTCACAGGAGGGTCGCTAGGACCCACGACATGTTCTTCAACAACACCAAGTAGAGTGTGCGTGTAGGAGTGGTAGTGCTGAATGGGGGCTTGAGCCAGTTGCACAGTGCTCGCCCACCAGGATGGTGCCACTGTAGGGTGTGTAGGACCTGTAGTGCGTGTGTCACTGTCCCACCCGTTTCCTGCAATTTTTGCAGGGTTGGTGGGCGGTGGCAGTGGTTAGGTCAGTGTTTTGGCCATTTAGCAAAACGGCGTTTTCATGCCTTCATAGCTTTTGGCCACCCCTCCCTGTAGTAGACAGATAGGTAGGGAAAACAATACCTGGATTAGTACGCTGGGTATTCCCCAAAGGTTTTGCGCCAGCACAGAAATTGGGCGCTTAGGGGAGGGGAGACCCGGGGCGTACCCCGTGGCATCAATAAGCCAACCCTCCAGGTTTAGCAAGCGTGCAGACTTGGGTATAATTAGGACACCACTTCTGCGGCTTGCTCTCAGGACCTTAGGAATAGCACACTCACACATACGCTTTGGCAGGTAAGGGTAAGGTTCAGTCCCTAGTTTTAGTCTTGGAGGCAAGCGTCTCAGCGAGCCTCAGCAACTCACCAAGGTTGTTCTGGGACAAGTAGTCAACCAGAACTGAGTTTAGGCGTCCCTCAGGTAGAAAAAATGCAGAGAAGGGCTCCCAGGTGGCCTCTTCGACTCCAAACCCTTCCCAGAGGCTGAGGAAGCGCCAACCCTGGCGATAGCGGTGGCGTAGGACAGACTTCACCAGGTAGAAGCCTTCCTTAGCCATCTCCTCGGCGTTCATGTCGGGGAGTTCACCTTCAACCTCCATAGGGCTGGCAGCCCCTTGTAGGTCCAGAGCGGCGATTTCCTCGTCGTTCAGCTCCCACTCCTCCCCACAGAGGTCTTCAGGATCATAGTAGCGCTTCAGGTGTTGAGCAGCGCACACCAGGGTCCCCCCTAGACGGGGAGAACACCGCACGGTGATACGGTGTCCATCCACGGATAGAATCTTGTACGGCCCGAAGTATGGGTCATCGCTGGTAGAGCGTGGCCAGGCGGGTAGTCGACTGTGGTGCACCAGCACCCAGTCCCCCTCTTGGTAGGTGGCCGGTACTCGGTGCTTGTTCTTCTTGTTCCACGGAGGCTCCCTCACTCTCTGGAGCATAGCCTTGGCCTTGTCCACCTTCGCTTGTTGCTCTTGGACCCATTCACCCACAGAAGAATGGGTGTCCTCTGGATAGGGGGCATGTAGGAACCATGCCGGACGCCCTAGGAATAGCTCATGGGGCGAGTAGCCAGTAGCTGAACTCTCTTGGGAGTTCATCATCAAGGATATGACGGGGAGTAGTCTCACCCAGTCTCTGGTGCGTTCAGTTTTGCACCATATCCTGACATTCTCCTTGAGGACACGGATCTGTCGCTCACATAGGGGGTTGCTCGTGTGAGAGTAGGGGATCCCCGTAGACACCTGGACATTGAGGGATCTCAGGACCCTCTTGTACCAACCAGTATCTGAGCGTACTCGTACGTCCTCATCGGAGTTGATCTCCTTGGGCGCCCCATAGACACAAAACCACTCCTCCAGGAGTATCTTGATAGTCTCCTCCCCGGTAATGTGCTTGGTACATGGGAACACCCTGGTAAACCTGGTCAACCCACAGGTTACCACGAGGGCGAAGTCATAGCCCCCAAACTTCGGCATCTCCGTGTAGTCCACGTATAGAACACCGTTAGCACAGTGAGGGATGGGCAGGGTCGAGTAGAGACCTCTGTCCCTGATATCCCCTGGTTTACAGGACCTGCACGGGCACTTGTCCACGATAGGCTGGAGGGTTTTCCGCAGTTGGTCGTCAGTCCACGTAGTGTGGAACCACTGCTTGAACAGCCTCAGGGTACGGTCAGCACCCACATGACCACCCGACTCATGGGTCCACTTCAGCAGCGCTGGGACTCGGTCACTAGGCACCACGATGCGGTCCTCGTGCCAGAGGTAGCTCTTGTCCCTCTTCCACTGGTCTTGGTTAACCAGGAGGGGTTCAAGGCGTTTTTTCCAGGCGCTTGTAGATATCCCCAAACTCCTTCAGGTACTCCGATTGTTGGAGTCCATCCAGGGGGCGTATCATCGTCATGTTGAGGTCCAAGTGGACGTCCATACGGCTGAACGCTTCCTTAGCCAGCGCTTCAGACCGGGCACCAATCAGGGCGTCGAAGTTGTTGCGGCTGATGTAGTCGGCACACTCGTTCTTCACTCCCTGGATATGGTGTACCGTCAGCCGTAGTTGACTGAGGTAGGTCCACCAGCGTCGTAGCTTGGCCTTCTCAGGTGGGGGACCCTTCTGGAAACTGCGGACCGGTTCTTGGTCGCACAGCCAGACCACAGGGTTACTCCCCAACAGTCGTGCTTGTGAGGATAGCACCAGCATACCCGCGAGCAATTCCTGCTCATAGGTGGAGTACTTCCGCCTGGCCTGGTTCCACTTCCAGTTCCAGTGGCCCAGAGGTACTAGGACCCACTTCTCGTCAGGGTAGCTGTGCTTGAGGGTTCCATCTCGGTTGAGACCTTCCGTCCCCCATTGGGAAATGGCCGAGTCAAACTCCTCCTTCTCTAGTGCTTGCCATTGGAACAACGTTCCACCACCGCCCACATTGCTGGCGTCGGTCACCAGGATAATCTCCCCTTGTGCCCTAGGCACGCCCAAGCACTTAGCGTTGGCTACCTTGTCTTTGAGCTCGTCAAACGCTTGTTGCTCTTGTGGGCCCCAGCGCCAAGTAGTACTCTTCTTGATCAAGTCCGTCAGAACGGCGCTGGTGTAGGTGAAGTTTTTGATTTGGCGGCGATAGAAGTTGCACGCCCCAATGAAACTGCGTACATCATGAAGTCCTTTCTTGGGGTCTTCGTGTCGTACCTTGGCATCCATCAGGGGTTTGGCCTTAGAGGCCGCTGGGGTCCACCACCCATAGCCAACATCAAACCCCAGGTACTGCATGGTCTCCTGCATGAACTCACACTTCTCCAGCTTGAGTCGTGTGTGGTTCTCCTGGCAGACCGCAAAGAACTCACCCAAGAGGATTAGGTGATCCTCCTGGGTATTGGTCCCGAGGCATACATCGTCGATGTGAGCCTCCATCTGGGCACCACGGGATATGAGCTCCTGCACCTTAGGTCTCCTTCGTAGGATGGACAAGATCTTGTTCATCAGCTCTTGGAATAGAGCGGGTGCGTTAGCCACGCCAAACGGCATGACCTTCCACTTGAACACCCTCCCCTGAGGGGTGATGAAGGCCAGTAGTTCCTGTGCGTTGGGCGTCAGGTCCACTTGCCAGAATCCGCTCCTCTTGTCCATCTTGGTCTTGTAGCGGCAGGAGGCTATCTTCTCCAGGGTAGACTCCATATTGGGAATGGACCCTGAGTGGTTCAGCGTCTTCTTGTTCAGCTCTCCGTAGTCCACTACCAGCCGTTTGGCTGTAGAACCAGGTTTAGCCACCAGGAAACAGGGGCTGCAGTGTAGGGGGTAGTCCCCGTCCTTGTACTCCAGGACTAGGCCAGCGTCGATACATTCTTGTATCTGTCGCTCGATCTCGTCGGCCTGCTCTTTAGGAGCTGGATAGGGTCTCCTCCGGATCTTGTGACCCACGAACTCGGGTTTCAGCTTGAGGTCCATCTGTACCAGCTTGTCACATGAGGCTGGAGGGGGTAGTTCTCCGAACATCTCCAGATAGGTCCTTATAAGCTTCTGTACCCGCGGGTCCAATACCTTGATCTTGTCCTCCATGTCCTCGTCAGAGTGTAAGTTGCTTGCCCCCTGAGTAATAGACGTCGGGAGGTGGTCCTCCACCGACTCTTCGCCCGTGGTAGTGTCCTTCAGCCCTTGGTAGGCATATAGAAGGTCTTGTTCAACCATCTCCGGTGGACGATGGCAGCATAGGCACGCTCGAGGGGGTTCACATACACATTCCTCCGAGAGGTCGTCCTCCTCTGGGGTCCTCACATGGGCGCCCCACACGCTCTTCATGAGCTTAAGATATACCTCCCTTTGCCAGGTGGTGATCTTCTGTTCGAGGTCCTCCTTCAGTTGGGATAGGTCTCCCATACGTCCTTGCTTCAGTGGCCATGAGCTGCGGGTAGGCTTCGCGTAGCATAACTTTTTCGCCACCAGTTTCCTCTTGGAATCCACATACTCCCTGAGCCTGGATCGAGGGTCCAGCTCCTCGTCCACGGGGTCTTCCACCCTCATGGAGAGTAGGGGTTTCAGTGGGGCGACGTACTCAGCGCTCTCCACTTCCTCCACACAGGTCTGCACGAAGAAGGCATCGTGCTCAGTTTCGTCTTCTGAGTGGATAGAGCTAGGTAGCTCAGATAGTCCACACTCAGAGACTCCATCAGGAACAGGTACATGACAGGGGGAGTTGGGGGCGTTGGTGTCAGTCACGACGTACTCATCTCCTCCGGGTGTAGTTTCAACAGCATCTTGAGGTCGTAGGCGATCCTTCAAGTCACCCAAGGCGAGTCCGTCGCTTTCTCGTTGTATAGCCTGGACCAGAGTCGGGTCCAGATCCTCCCAGGGAATGGAGGTAAGACCTCCGTCCACCACGCTAAGCATACTCCCCCATCCGGGCTTCCCAATAGGCGTCTTGCGTTCCAGAGGCACGTAGATGGCCTCATCAGGCAAACGAACAGAGCTGATAGTCAGCCTGTCCAGGAGGTTTCGCCAGTACTCGTTGCCCCCATGGGCTCCCCAATCGGGGGAACACAGGACCATACGGGAACGTTCCAAGGCCACCTTGGTCAGCACCTTCCCCAGTTCACTGAACCTGGGGTTCCCGTAGGCCATCCCGAAAGAGGGCCAGTAAAATTTGTAGCTGCAGTTCTTCCCCTTGCTGCAGTAAAGGTCCAGTACATGCTGCTTGTCGCTGGCGAACAACTCCACACTCAGGTCTTCTGGAGAGTAACCCAACTCCTTCAGACCTTGGTCTAGGACTTCCGCCAATAGTTGATAGTCCTCAGTTTTGGAGGCCGCCATCATGTTCGAGGGATCCTCCTTCGATAGTCTCAGGTAACTCGAGGTATGTTCCGACTGCTCCAGTGGCACAGACTCTCTGCCACTGCCGTGGTCCACGTAGAGGAGGTAGGGCGCTTGCAGCGTCAGGGATTGTATCTGGGAGTGCTGTACGAAGAAGTCAGTCCCCAGTACAAAGTCGAAGGCCTCAGTGTCCATCACATAGAACCGATGGGCGATAGTCCGGAAGCCCATGGGTACCTCCACTTCACAGTCCCCGCAGCTGTGCACCACATGTCCATCCCCCATACGTATAGAAGCGGTGGTCATGGTGTTCTTCAGGCTCCCACAAGGTAAAATTTTCTTGGCCACTATAGATATTGTGGCGCCAGTATCCAATACCCCCAGGTGTTCGCGTCCCCCTAGTCGGATACGTACCCAAAACACCAGGTTTTAGGTGCCATCAGAGCGTCCCCGTCAGAACTCCGCGGGACAGGTCACCTCGAACCCCTTGTTCCGCAGTTTGCGGGCCATCCTCATGAAACGGCTCCTCTTCTTACCGTTGCCGTCATCACCACCGTCATGCTCACGCTTGGCTCCTTGTTCTTGCTGGGCCTGCGTTTGTGAGCGTGTGGTAGGACCAGACTGCCCTCCAGAGGGCTCGGAGTTCCCCCCTGGATTAGGGTTGGGGTTGCCTCCGTTCTTGTCATTGTTCTTGTTGTCGGGCTGGCGGTTAGCGCCTCCTCCTCGTCCACCTTGACCCTTGTCTTGCCCTTGACCACGTCCTTTCGACTTGCCCTTGCCGGAGTCGTTGCCTTTGCCTTTGCCTCCACCTTTGCCTGAGCCTTTGCCAGGATCTTCACCTTTAAGCTTCGCCGATAGGCGTTGCTTATGGTAGCACTCATCCTCGTAGTGCTTCCGCTTCCCGCAGAATGCACACTTGAGGGTGCACCTGTAATGATCCGGCAGCTTCGCTTTGGCGCCGGTGTTCTTCTCCTGCTGCTTCCCCTGGACTACGAAGCAGTCTCGCTGCTCGCAGTCAGGGGCGTGCTGCAGGTGGCCCTGCTCGTCTCTGGCATCACACCAGAATAGCTCCTTCACGTTCTCCATGATACGGGCGTGGGCGTGTTTGGGGGTAGTCCCCTGCCCAGGTCGGGACCCTTGGTACCCTTTGCCATGGCCTCCAGAACCTCCACCACCAGGACGGTAGTTGTTCAAGTGCTGGTCGCTCTCCTTCTCCAGCGCCAGCTCCAGGAGCAGCACGCATAGATCCTCGTAGCGGAGGGATCTAGCCTTGCGCTCAGCCGTCGAACGGCACTCGTCCCATAGCTTTCGAGGGAGCTTGGCCACCAACCAGAACAGCAGGTCGTCGCTGCTGTAGGAACCGGGCGTCAGTCGTCCAGCCCAGTGATCCAGGTCAGCCAACAGCTCAGATACCCTGCCAGGTTTGGGGTTGTTGGGCAGCACGGGCAGGTTCTGGATCTCGGCCCTGATGGAGAGGTCGGTTTCGTAGGTCGGGTACTGCCTCTCCAGGGCAACCAACACATCGGCAAAGGTTGCGGAGTTAGTCACGATCTGCCTGACCTGCTTCTCCAGGTACTTTGTCTTGCAGCACTGCAGGAGCAGATCGCACTTCACTCGCCCACTAGCGTGGGTTTGGCCGGTCAATCCGAGAAACCGGCCAAAATTCTCAGCGAACTCGCTGAGGTCCTTGCCTGTGAACTCAGGCAGGTTCACCACGATCTTGGAGGTGGCAATAGCCTTCGCCTCCTGAGACCTGCGTCCCTCAGGGCGTCGGGTCTTCTTCTTCTTCTTCTTCTTCTTCTTCCCCTTTGGGTCCTCGGGGTCCTCCGGGTCATCGTCCTCCGAGGGCGAAGTTGAAGTCATCGACGGCGGCTCATCGTCGGAGGGGTCTCCGCCTAGATCACTAGAGCCATAAGGCTCTACGTCCACCATAGCCCTCAAGGCTGTTAGCCCCAGCCGGTCCAGCTCGGCCCTCGTCGAGTTCGTCACGTGGCTGTAGGGCGGCTGGGCCGTTCTCGGAACGTAAGGACTTCTCGGTATAGGTGCTGGAGTCGGCATCGGTCGGCTCCTCAGGCTCCCCAGGGTGTTTGTCAACCCTGCCGCCAGGTGGTTGGCCTGTACTCGGTGGGGTGACATTCCCACCGTGGTAGGTGACGCGTGGGGCGGGATCATCAGGGGCTCCAGTTTCTCACGGATCTCTTGAGTGAGGTCGCCCACGATTTTTGAAGTGGCTCCTCGGAGCACCTCGTTGATCTCCGACCGCGTCAGGGACCTGTTGGAGGATCTTCCCGATCCTCTACTCCTGCCACCAAGAGATTCAGGTCCTCTCCTCAACCCACTCAAGGTTGCATAGCCAGGTGCATACCCAGGAACATCCACATAGGTTCCAGTAGCGGGTAGTGGATGGGGATATTCAGCCGCATACCATCGCGGCGCAGAGCTGGTAGCCACCGGCTCACTGGCAGTAGTTGCCTCATGGAGCGCAGTGGTAGGTGGGCCCATACCATAGGCGGGGTAGGGAGGCACCAGTAAAGCCTGTGCCCTCTGCCATAGGCGGGTTGGTTGTGGAAGTGGATGTTGCAGCGGCTGGGAGGGTGGTGGTTAAAGGAGAGGGTGATGCGTGGAGGCCAGAAGCGCTTGGTGCGCCTTCGAAGGTAGGGACATTCGTCAGGTCTTGCCCTTGCTCCGCTCCTTCGTCTGCTTCGTCTCCAGCATCCTTCTCGCTCTCTCTCTTCCTCTTCACAGGCTGAGAGACCACCTCTTCGACGGACAGGGCCCTGAAGGCCGTCTGGAGTCCATCCAGGGAGTCCTCAGCCGCATCCACTGGCCCATGTAAGGGCTCCGCCGAAGGTACAGCGCCAGGTGCTGGCCTTGCCGGTGCCTCAGGCGCTGGCGCTGTCTTCACGTCGGCGTCCTCCTTCCTTGTGTCCATCTTTAGTCACCCTTCTGCTTATATATGCCTGTACTCGGCGCACTGGATGTACGGCGCGGGGTTGCTGCCGGTGCGCAGAGACAGACTGCCTCTTGCTACCAGAAAAGTTTATAGTGGTTTCAGCACTGTGTTTTTGTCTCTCCTGCTGCTTGCTGCTGGTGTAGGGTTTCCTGCTGCTTGTTTTTGGAGATGAAAAGCTTTTGTTTGTTGAAATACAGTAAATCCAAGTCAATCCAGGATAGCCCAAGCCAGAAGTATGCAAGGAGAAGAGAATCAGGATCAAAGCATGAAGGGCTGCAGTGTAAACAGTGAAAGATGAAAGGATATTCACAGAAACTGCAACTCAGGTCAAATCGGAATGCATATTCACAAAGATAGCTGAAATGTTTTGGAAAAGAGTTGGAAAACTGCCCCATGGTCACTCTATCTCCATAGTGCCATCTCAGGAGATGTGCACTCTTTGTTTTGGGTCCCATATGTGCTGAGGTGGCAGGGCATGTGGCGATGAGGTCACTGCCATGTCACATGGGATCTTCCTACTTAGCTAGGCTGACCAGGAATTGAACCCAGGACCTCTCAAAAAGAGGTGCCCAGCCCCCTAGGGTGCATACCACTAGGATAGCTAAGAATTCATGGAAAAACATAGATAAATTCATAGGCTCTGCCTTGGATATGTCAGTTCTCAGTCAACTCAGGAAAAGATGATTTGCATCACATTGAAAGGGGATTAAGGGGTCCACTCCATATCCTGATTGGGTCTTTGGTTCCATAGGTCAAAATGTGTTATCACCACTTTTGGTGGGGCCAATACTAAGATAAATATGCATGGATGCTCAGTGCATCTCTAATACAACTAGAGTATGTCTCAAAGCATTGGAAAAGCACTTTTTCTTACTTCGCTATGTAGGGAACTCTGATTTGGCCAGTCTTCCCGGGCAGAATGGATTTTTCTTGCTTTTTGATAGAGCGAACTGGGATTTGGCTAGTCTACCTGAGTAGAGTGTAGTTTTTCGTGGTTCCCTATATAGAAAACTGGGAGTTGGCCAGTCTCCCCGGATAGATTCTGATTTTTGGTGGTTCCCTATTTGGAGATTTTGGATTTGGCTAGTCTACCTGCGTACAATGGGATTTTTCATCGTTCCCTACTTAGGAAACTAGGTGTTTTCTGAGTTCAGACAATATTATCTGCTGATCTATAATGAATTGAGATGAAAATTTATCAGCCGGATGTGTTATTATAACTGGCGGAACATGGGATTTGCATTGCAAAATCCTAGGATCGATTCCCGGATGCCATCCATGCAATTTCCTAAAAGCGATAAATCCATTTCAGCATGGGATGTTCCTAATCTATGACATTGATATAAAATGAGCTTTTGCATGATTTACAAATGTTTTTATATCAATTTATAAGGTTCAAAAAGGCTTTTGTACCATTCTTCTTGCAACCTTTTAGGTTGGTGTTTTGTTGACACATTGAATTGTCACTACTCAAGTGAGAGATCATTCCTGGAATTCACTGCATTGTTTGCTATTGAAAAGAGCCAAGGGAAATTTTAACACTGGTAGCATCACTATTCCATGGCTGGACTTACCTTGGATGATCTGGATCCTACTTATACTCCTGGGGCAGGACCTTCTGGCCACACTCTGTTGTATCCTCCTGATGGTGTGACTGGCATTGCGCCGGTTGATTTGAACACGTCTATGGGCACGTTGCAAAGACAGTTGTTTCAGCAAAATCAAGTTCTACATGACATGAAGCAAGCATTCGACGCACAGGTGCTTTCTCTGCAGGCTGAGCAGCAACGAGTTCAACAAGACAACGTCCACTTACTGCATCGCTTGAATACGTTACCCACTCCGATGTCTTCTGGATCTCCTTCGCGACTCGACTGTCCGACGTTCGGTTCTGAAGACGAGGCAGTGGACAGCAAGCTTCGTTTACACGAGTTTCACGCGTGGCGCGTGCAGGTCGTCGCGTGGCATGCAGAGAGTACGCTTGCAGTGTCGACACGCAATGTTCAGGTTTTTACGAAGCTACGAGGGCGTGCGGCGCGCGTTGTCGCTGTGAAGATGCCACTGGACGCGCTTCGTACTGATCAAGGCTTTCAAGGGCCACTTGGGATACTAGAGTGGGCGTACGGTGGAGATACTGCAGACAATATACTTCAGGCGGTTGTTGGGCTGCTGGAGTGTAAGCGAGGTGACAGTGACATGCTTACCTGGATTAATCGGCTTGATATGCTGGTCTATCGTCTTGCGAATTTTGGCATTGTCTTGGATGAGCGATTTTCGGGGACGCTGGCGTTGCTGAACTCCAACCTGAATGCGGATCAGCGGGCGATGGTAGTCGCGAGCACAGGTCGGTCGTTGGTTTTCTCGCAGGTGCTGGTCGCTATTAGACAGCTTTTTCCAGGCGCGTCGATGTCGAGACCCATCGATTGCATGTTTGGGGCTGAGGCGCAGCGGCGGGGGAACAACAAAACACCAACCGGAAATAAGGTTAATGCGCAGAGTGGGTCCCGGGTTACCTGCTGGAAGTGCGGGAAGCGTGGGCATGTTCCACGTGATTGTCCTGAGAAGATGACGTCAGCTTCGACCCTGATGGCACAAGAGGCGTCGACAGAAGAGGAAGGGTCCTCGCGTGCGGTGCCAACCGCTGAGAGCAAGTCTGGTGGGGCTGGCATGCGTGAGGTTTTCTCGGTGGTTGGTCATGACAGCGCTGCTGATTTGTTTCACAACCCTGGTGTGTGTTTGATGGCGCGGTCTGGTTCATTGTCTTCTCCACTTCACAAGCTTTGCTCCGAATCTTTGGGTCGTGGGATCATTGATCTTGGGTGTACCGACACGATGTGTGGGGAATTTTGGCTCGATCACTATCTGCGCAAGCTTGGACCAGATGGCTCTGATGTTCGTCGGAGTGACACCAATGCGTGGTTTGTGTTTGGGGACGGTGGCACGAAGTCAGCGTTCTACAGAGTCGACTTACCAGTACAGATTGGTGGTCGCGTGCAGTTCTTACGTACGCACGTGGTTTCTGGGGAAACACCTTTGTTGATTGGCCGTCGATCTATGGCCAGAATGCGCATGAGGATTGACGCGGCGAACAACACGGTTACTGTAAACTTGGGTGCTGGCGATTTTACGATTCGTTGTGATGTCTCTTCGTCCGGACATCTGGTGTTGTCTCTTTGGGATTCATCGCATCGTGCGTCGTTGTGACTAGCTTCCCTGCCGGTTGGACACTCGTATTCGATGTTCGCTGCTGGGTCTTGGGGCGATGAACGGCTGGCGCGCAAGGAATTGCTGGCCTTACATACCAAGCTCGGGCATGCAGCATTTCCTCATCTGGTTGAACAGTTGGCTTTGGCGTATCCGGATCGAGATGCCTCTCTTCTTCGGTCTGTCGCACGGGGATTGGTATGTGAATCCTGTGAAAAGCGGAAGAAGGCACCAAGGCATCCTTTGGTGGCCATGCCCAAGGAACCGCATTTCAATTACGAGACGGGTGCGGATCTCTGGTATCTTCGGGGAAAGCCTGTTTTGCACGTCATCTGTTTGTTCACTCGCCTCCGACATTGTTCTGTTCTTCGTGACAAGTCCGCTCCACACGTGTGTCATTCGTTGTTGCATCTGTGGGTCAAGTACTATGGTCCTCCGGTGCTGTTGTACACTGATTTGGGGAAGGAGTTTGACAATGAGCTCATCAGGATGTTTGCTGAGCGTTATGGCATTACGCTGCACTGTGCGCCGGGTGGTTCACATTGGTCTTTGGGAGGTGTGGAGAGGCACCATTATCAACTGAGACATACCGTGGAGTTACTTCTGGAGGCGGATGACACTCTGTCATTGCAAGATGCGTGTGATGTGGCATGCATGTCGTTGAACTATCATCCTATGCCGGATCGAGGTTTTTCACCTCAGCAATTGGTGTATGGCGTGTCTTCACGCTGGCCTGATTTCGTGGCTGCGAAGTTGCCTGCTCTGGCCGAAACACCTGTGCCTTCTGATCATGTGGGCCACTACATGGTGAAGTTCTTGGATGCTATGTATCGTGCACGGGAGAAATTTCATGCAGCGGATGTTCGTGCGAAGGTTTCGCTGGCGAAGCGTAGTCGGCCGTCTACCAACCGTAATGTTGAGCTTGTGACTGGCGATACGGTTTTTTACTTTGAATCACTTGAGAAGGGCAAGGATTCTTGGCATGGGCCGGCTGTGGTCATTGGTGCTGACGGTGACTTGGTCGTGTTACGCCACGGCGGGAGTGTGAGGCGCGTACCTCTGTTACACTGCAGACCTGCTTCGGCGGTGCTTGGCTCTCCTGACGTTGATCCCGGGGTTGCGCCTGTGGCAGTGCCTGATGTAGCGCAACAGGAGTTGGAAGAGTTACTCGTTGACGAGGCGGGGAATGAGCTGAGCGCGGAGGAGGTTGCTGAGCTGAGAGGGATGAGAGACGACAGGGAACCTGTGGTGACACGTTCGCGGGCCAGGGCCGCGATGTCCGTGCTTACGAGGATGGGACCTGGTCTTCCTGAGTTGGTCGGGCAACGTTACACATCTGTGATACCTCGTGCTGTCTCGGGTGAGGTGTTCCTTTCATATTGCTATGTGGCGCATCGCTCTGCGCGTCGTGGCATGAGGGAGGTGACACCTGAAAGGGCACAATCGCTGGATTTTGTCGTGGCGAAAAAACAGGAGTTGGCATCCTGGGTTGCTTGTCATGTGTATGACCTGGTACCAGACAATGGGCAGAAGGCGATATCGTGTCGGTGGGTTCTCGTTGACAAGGTGCAGGACGATGGTTCATTGAAGCCGAAGGCGCGGTTGGTTGTGCGGGGTTTTCAGGAGGCGGGTCTGCGGGACCTAGATACCTTTTCTCCCACGTGTTCCAAGTCGTCGTGGCGTGTGCTGCTCACGGTGGCTTCTTATCGAGGATGGGCTCCGATCGCTGTGGACATTTCCACTGCCTTTTTACAAGGAGGCGCCCTGCAGCGTGAGGTGTATGTACGGCCACCACAGGAGTTGCATGCACCGGGGCAGTTGTTAAAGCTGCGGAAGGCGGTGTACGGGCTTGTGGACGCTCCACTGCACTGGTACCAGGCGCGGCACAAGGCTATGCTGTCTATTGGTGCGATTGTGGTGCCGTTTGACCTCGCAACATACCTTTTTCGGGATCATGAGAATCTTTGTGGATGGGCAGCCGTTCACGTTGACGATATCTCCATCGCTAGGACTGACTCTCTCATCTCATCCGTTCTGGAGGCGTTGCACAGTGTCTTCTCTGTTGGGTCTGAAAAAAGAGAGGAGTATGTGTTTTGTGGAGTGCATTTGGAATGCAAACGTGACGATGACGGCAATCTGATCGAGATAACGCTGGACCAACAGAAGTACATTGATGAGATCGCGGAGATATCTTTGGAGGAGTCTACAGATCGTGGAAGACTATTAAACGCGAAAGAGACCACTTTGTACCGCGGCTTGATTGGAGCTTTGTCCTGGTGTACCGGGCAAACGAGACCTGACTTCTCTTATAGCGTGTGCCGTCTCTCACAACGGTCAAGCAAACCTACAGTCTCGGATGCGCTTCAAGCGAACAAGACCTTGCAGCACATGAGGAAGAGATCGCTATTCATCAGATTTCCCAAGTTGAGTGGACCTGTTCGTCTTATTGGATACCATGACTTGTCATGGGGCAATGGGGAAGAAGGGAAAACTGTTGGTGGCTGGTTGTGGACTATCGCAAGTGTCGGTGAAGACAAGAAAGAGCGCTTCTGTCTGATCAATTGGAAAAGCCGTACCCTGCGCAGAGTCGTAAAGTCCACCTTTGCTGGGGAAACCCTTGCTTGTTCTGCCTGCTTGGATGACCTGTTCTTAACGCTCAATGTCGTTACTGAGATTACGAAGATGCGAGTCCCTGTTACGCTACGCACTGACTGTGCTTCACTATTCGACCACGTCTATCTGCACAAGGCTGTGTCTGAGAAGAGACTTCTCATTGAGCTTGCGGTGATTCGTGATGCTATAACGTCTGGAGAAGTTACCAATCTAGAATGGGTGGCTACGCAAGATCAACTCGCAGATGCACTGACGAAGTCTGGCTACAGTTCTATATTCTATAACTCCCTCAATAATGCAGTTCTACCATGAGCATGAGAGTACCTTTTTATCGTCTTCTTGGTTCGGACTTGGTAACGACTTTGTCGTAATCGCTGATCGATCTGTCATGCATGATCGCTGTGGATCTGTCATTGTTCTGCTTGGGCAGAAAAAGAAAAGACGGATGTTTTCTGAGTTCAGACAATATTATCTGCTGATCTATAATGAATTGAGATGAAAATTTATCAGCCGGATGTGTTATTATAACTGGCGGAACATGGGATTTGCATTGCAAAATCCTAGGATCGATTCCCGGATGCCATCCATGCAATTTCCTAAAAGCGATAAATCCATTTCAGCGTGGGATGTTCCTAATCTATGACATTGATATAAAATGAGCTTTTGCATGATTTACAAATGTTTTTATATCAATTTATAAGGTTCAAAAAGGCTTTTGTACCATTCTTCTTGCAACCTTTTAGGTTGGTGTTTTGTTGACACATTGAATTGTCACTACTCAAGTGAGAGATCATTCCTGGAATTCACTGCATTGTTTGCTATTGAAAAGAGCCAAGGGAAATTTTAACACTAGGATTCGGCCAGTCTACCCGCGTGGACTGGGATTTTCGTGGTTCCCTATATAGGAAACTAGAATTTGGCCAGTCTCTCCGGGTAGACTGGGACCTGTCGTGGTTCCCTATATAGGGAACTAGGATTTGGCTAGTCTACCCGGGTAGACTGCGATTTTGTTTTTGTAGTTCTCTATGTAGGAAGCTGGGACTTGGCCAGTCTACCCGGGTGCACTGGGATTTTTCGTAGTTCTCTATATAGGGAACTGGGACTTGGCCAGTCTACCGTGGTAGACTGGGATTTTTTGTGGTTCTTTATATCTGGATCTGAGATTTGGCCAGTCTACCCGGGTCGACTAGGTTGTTTTGTAGTTCTTTATATACGGAACTGCAATTTGGCCATTCTACCCATGTAGACTAGGATTTTTGGTGGTTCCTTATATACGGAATTGGGATTTGGCCAGTCTTATGGTAAAGCGTCCATTGTGCCATATTTGCCGAACTTGCGTGGTGCCATTCCGGTGCTGCATGCAATTGTACCAGGCTGCCCTTTTGCAAAAAGCATTGTTCTCTATAACCGCAATTGCGCTTTAGCCCTTGGATGAAAAGCCAGCTTTAAATGCCATTCAAAAACGCTTTTCTCGCATGGCGCTTTCACAACCCTTGTGGATGTTGATCACTTATTCTTTATTTCTTTTTTGGTGAAAGTCATCGGTTTTCTCCAAAGTACTTTGTCTTGCTTTTTTGTGTTTGCAGCTACAAAAATAGGCTAGGTAGGCCACGTAAGAATGGGAGCAACCGGTGGCACCTGTTGCCGGCGGTATACATTGCTACTTGACTTGCGCTTTGCATTGCAACTTCAAAACATATCTTTGCAGCGCTAAGAACCCCATTTCGGCGGTCGCCACCTGGATAGTTGGGAGCCACAGTGCAATAAAGAAACCCTTCAATACCTCTTTGCAAACTCTTTGCATCACGATTTAAGACCTTTAAATTGGTGCCTCTAATAAAGAAACCATGCTGAAAATGCATTGGCTCTATCAAGCGGGAATTCGACATTTGGCATAACGCCCGCCATGTCAATGGCTCTGAATCCTGATTGCTTTTATTTCAAAAGCAGTGTTGATTGAAAAATGACATTTTACAACTATTTTTGATTCCACCCCTGACAACAAAGCGATGAACCTACATTCTTGAAACACACATCAAAAAAGCAGCTTCAACCCTACTAGCTACATTGCAAAGGTACCGTATCTGCACTCCTCCACCTCTACTTCTCATTCTGATTGGAGATATCTTGACTACATCGCCACACCATACCATGCCATACGCACTCCATTGCTAGACATCACTTAACATTGCATCGTTTGCATTGTACTTTGTCCTTATCATTAATGTACTAGCTAGTAATCCGTACTATGGTCTTTACAATTACATTAATATTTTGATTGTATATCTTATATTACTATTGTGTCTTTAGAATAGTGGCTTTGTCGTATCGTAATGCCTTTGTAGTATATATATCGACTTGGTAATGACTGGATAGGCTTTAATCCGGACACTTCACACAATTTCCAAAATTCACCGGGTTTCCACAGCCTGTCGACCATTTAGGTATACTTTCTATGCGTTGGTAGACCTGCCTACGGTGTACATTTCACGCAGTTTCTTTGGCGCCAGGTTACCACACCAATGCCTTTACAAAGAGCATTTTGGGAGATTTGGCTGTTCACGCAACTACAAGCAGTCTGAAAATGGAGGTTTTCGGTTGGTCTCAATCATAAATATGTATGGATGCGGGACTAGCTGAGTGGGACTAAATGCTGAATCGGCTCCTTGGGTGGCGGGCTAGAGTGGCATGGGGCCCTTGAGTATCGCAAGCAGATGGCCATCAGGGTAAGATTGGACGAGTTCATCGGCTCCACAGTGGTTGGTTATCGTATTTTTGCAACTTCTTTCTGTAACGATCCAATGGTGATTTCGCAGCCTGTGTATATTACAATTTGCCTACTTGGTACCAACCTGATATCCTTTCCTTTGTGAAGCTGTTCTCTATCCTTCTTTGTCTTCTCCCCTCCCTCCCCTCCCTTTTCTCTCTCTCTCTCTCTCTCTCTCTCTCTCTCTCTCTCTCTCTCTCTCTCTCTCTCTCTCTCTCTCTCTCAATCTCTCTCTCAATCTCTCTCTCAGTTGTGTCCCTCTCTTTCTTTGTGACTTTACAAAGTGCGATCATGCCTGTGTGGTGCCACCGTGTTTACTGTTGTGTGCAACATACGAATATGCATGTGTGTCTGTGTCATGTGCGTGGTGCTTGTCTCTGTGAATAGGAAACGTGCCTCATTCTGTGCGTGTGTCGTGTCTACGAGTTCCGTCCGTGTTTGTTAAATTGGTTGGTAAATGTTGTTAAATGTTGTTCTTGTTGGTAAATGACCAGAAATTGACGGAACCAACATCTAGCATTGCTTGGTGTTGCATACGTGTTACACTTTGCATGGTACGTGCGGAAAGACATGGTGTACTGTTCTGAAAAAGGGGGGGGGGGGGTGCTGCGAAAGCCATCATGCCCAAATCAGCTTCCTTGACACAAAATGTGAACATCATGCATCTTGAAGCCCAGGTATCAGGCAGCACACATAGCACACAGTGGGACCATTTGAAAAATGCAGTGCCAAAATTCACGGAGCGAAAATTGATGGAACCAACGCCTAGTGTTGCTTAGACATCGGTGTTGCTTGGACAAACAGGGGGGGGGGTTGAGAGGGGTCAGGTGTAATGCCCCCTCCCCCCTCTCTGTTTGTGTGCGTGCGTGCACACATGGATGTGCAGGTGTGACTACTCATGTGAAGGGCATCTTTCGAGGGCATGAGCCTCTGGAGTGCCCAGTGGCTGTCGAATCAGAGGTCAGCTGTGGAGTTGAGGAGTCGGTGTTCAGGGTAACCCCCCAAAGCTCTCCGCGCGGGGCACGGCACCAGAGATGGACTGGCCAGTGGAGCCTAAGTCTGCTCATTGCAGGCCCCATGGCAGCCCGCAGCGAAAGCTGGACCTGCCCTGGAAATCTGCCACTCGTCCCTTTCTGCAAGGGGGATACTGGCATTTTTTTTGGGGGGGGGGGGCTCCTGGCGAAAAGAGTGGAGAACAAGCTCACTAACTGCGGCTGAGGCTTTGCCCTTGCACTTGTCCCTGGCCTTCAACATCACATTGGGGAGGGCTGTGGCGTCAGCGGCAGCCGAGCCCTCGGGTTGGCCTACTTGTAACACACAACTGGAGGCCAGTGGCCGCCCCCCCCCCCACCTGCTCTTGGTCAAAACCCCCCTGTAGGGCTAAGGTCATGTCGCAACATACATGGCTCGCCCGTGCCAGTTATGTGCTGGCTCACACTGCTTGGCCGGCTGTCAGGCCAAGACTGGGGCTTGGTGAACACATGGGTGTTCACCAAGCTGCATCTATGGCTGCATCTATGTGCGGACCGCAGCTGTGCCTTCCATCACGAATGTGGCTGGAAATTGTAGGGCACCCACCCACCCACTTTTGAGAACCCACCCGACCCCAGCCTTCTCGGACCCCCAAAGTGGGGGAGAAATCAATACGGCTGCATAATTGGCCAAGATCGGCCTCTGAAAAGACACACTAAACCGCTGTCCTTAACAAAAAGAAAACTCTGCCCACTCATGGCATACCCCCACGGGGGGGGGGGGGGTTCTCAAGGACCCACCCACCGCCGGTCGGGTATCCGCAGCACTCAAAATAGCCTTGGCCGTGATCCCCCAGCACCCTGGGGGAAGCGGGGATGCACAGTGCAACAAAAAGCCTTGGCCGTGATCGATCCAGCGTCATGTGCTCAGCCAGAGGTTGGACGGGGGGGGGGGGGGGTAGCAGGCCGTAAGTGGACCCGGTGTCGACACAAAGGGTTTGGGCATCTGGGCCACCCTTGAGGGCGGACTCGAACTGTTGCGGCACACGTGCGCGTGCCAGCCTGCCTCAACGACCATCATCACCATGACGCGTTCACTTTACTGAATCTGCGTCTCGAAGGCCGGGTGCCACTTGCCGGAGACTCTGGTAAGGGGACACTGAGGCCTCATATCGACCCAAAAAGATGGGCCCTCCTCCGGTGTGTCGGCAGGGAGGGTGCGATTGCATGCCGGCAATGTCGCCACTGGCCTCTCGCGGGGCGTGACACAATACTCATAGTGCCTGGTGGTCAGCTGATGCCTTTCGAAGATGAAATTGGTGATGGACTGTGAGAACAGAATGATGAGGGGACACATTACTCCGACGCAGAATGGCACGGAGCAGTGCGACTGTCCTCCGAAAAGGGAATGATGCGCCGGGCATTTGACGCAATGGTACTTTGTGGTCTCACTCAGAAAACCTGCGACTCAGGCTTTGTAGGGTCTAGCGCCCAATAGGCGACCTGCTATGGACAGCACAGCGCTCGTTCATGATTGGGGCGTGGTACCCACGGTGCCTCACTTGCCTCTGCCCCTCAGCGCCATCCCCCCCCCTCCCCCTGTCCTACTGCACTGCCTCGTCAATCGCCGCGGCCCAGGCCTCAGCCTCACAAGGCCACTCCATCAACATGGGCCCTCGGTCCCACGCCGAAATGCCACCGAGAACCAGCCAAACCACATCATTTGTCGCCATCGAGGAACACGCAGCACCGAATGTAGTGGGCGGACTGCGAGACGCCGGGTGCAGGCAGTCCACATGCCACGGCACATCACAGGAGCGGGTTACGAAACCTGCTGTCGCCCGCATCGGTTGGCCCTCAAGAGACCGGGAATGCGCCCTGCGCAAATCAAGGGGCCTCTGCCGGACCACTCCCAAATACTCTGGACCTTTTCTTATGTGGCGAGCAAACAGGCCTCGTCGCAGGGACCCCTGCTTTTGCGGCACTCCAGCTCCGGGGGGGGTGGGGGACGCCACTCGTGCCGATAGGCGGAGGATGGGGAAAGGGGGCATGAATAGACTGAGGCACTGCCCGTAGAAGGAGGTCTGATCTCTGAACGTGATGCCGAAGTGGAACCAGGCAACCGACCCAGACATGAGACGTTCGAGTGTGAGTGACAGAGACATTCAGTCGTTGAGCAGTCTGGTGGCTGTGAGACAGCGAACAGCACCTTCTGGTCGCACTTTTTGATGTTTGAAGGGAATCGTGGCCCCCTTTGCACAGGCAACGCCTTGTCCGGACAATGTTGACCGGGTCCTGGGACAGCGACCCCCCCCCCCCGCCCCTGCTTGTGCACCAGGCTAGTCCTTCTTCTGCTTTCGCAACATCAACAGATCCAGCGGCCAGCCTTGTGCAAACCGCTGGGAACGACTCTGTGGCGAAGAATTGGGCGCCGAACCGCGTGGAAATCACTGCAACATGTCCATTGAAAATCTCAGAGCCAAAGCCGGAGTGTTCTCGCTTTTAGGACCGACAAAATTGACAACGGCGGAGGGGGGGGGGAGTACAATGCACGATCAAGCGCAACTCAGGCTGAACCAGAACCACAACTGACGAACACGCCGAGATGCTCTCACACCTCCGGGTGGACATCGCATTTCTTGAGCTCGTCAAATGTGATCTTCAGCATTGAAGGCCCTGACAGATCCATGCCGGCTTCTGCAAAAAGAGGGGGGGATGCGATGCCAGCAGATTGCAGAAACATCAGAGGGGTCCTGCCGCGGGGGGACATCAACGTCATCAGTCGGGAATGGGTATGGAGAGGGAGGGATTGTGCCAGAAGCACGAGGGAGACTGGGAGGGAGGATGGCAGACACGAGCAGAAGAGGGAGCGAGAGGGACATGTGTGTATGGTGGGTGGGTGGGGAATACCGTTTTATGGAGGGAAGCCCAGGGGTCTGTGGGTTAGTGCACGCTGACTGGAGCCCACTGCTCAGGGCTGGTTGTGTGTGTGTGTATGTGTGTGAGGGAGAGGGGAAGGGGAGGGCCGTCTTGGGCAAAACCACACTTTGCTGTGGTGAAGGCCGCCACTGTTCTTGGCACCATTGCCCAGAAACGACGGCAGTGATGGGTGATCCCAATGTGAGCTGGCACCCAAGCCCCCGCCGGCTCATGATCGACAGACGCAACATTGACAGTCAACCTCCGCCGCGCGGCGTGCCGGCAGGGCAACCTACGTCCGGTACAAACAAGGCGGCGGTGGTATTTTCCTTTGTGCACCGTGCAGACACTACCAGCCCAGGGGTCATCCATTGGGTCCATTTGCATTTGTTGTGTGGCGCAGCCCGCCCCCTCCCAGTCGTGCCCCAGAACCTGCGAAGACAAAGCAGTGGGGTCGCAGGCGTGTTGCACGGGGATGCAACTATGGGTCTGTAGTCAACACCCTTCACTGCACAGGCTTCTCCACCCCAGCCTTTGCATAGGAGGGAGATGCAAAATTCACAAAGCAGCCTCAAAGGGGTGTGCGGAAACGCAATGGTTTGGCAACTTCTGGTACCATCCAGCTGCTATTGGTTACGTCGGTTACCATTCAGCTGCTATCGGTTACGTCGGTTAGCATTCAGCTGCTATTGGTTACGTCAGTCACCATCCAGCTGCTATTGGTTACGTCGGGTACCATCCAGCTGCTATCGGTTACGTCGGTTACCATTCAGCTGCTGTTGGTTACATCGGTTACCATCCAGCTGCTGTTGGTTACGTCGGTTACCATCCAGCTACTATCTGTTACGTCGGTTACCATCCAGCTGCTATTGGTTACGTCGGTTACCATCCAGCTGCTATTGGTTACGTCAGTCAGAATTCAGCTGCTATTGGTTAGGTCGGTTACCATCCAGCTGCTATTGGTTACGTCGGTTACCATCCAGCTGCTATTGGTTACGTCAGTCAGAATTCAGCTGCTATTGGTTACGTCGGTTACCATCCAGCTGCTATTGGTTACGTCAGTCAGCATCCAGCTGCTATTGGTTACGTCGGTTACCATCCAGCTGCTATTGGTTAGGTCGGTTACCATCCAGCTGCTATTGGTTACGTCAGTCAGAATTCAGCTGCTATTGATTACGTCGGTTACCATTCAGCTGCTATCGGTTACGTCAGTCACCATCCAGCTGCTATCGGTTACGTCGGTTACCATCCAGCTGCTATCTGTTACGTCAGTCACCATCCAGCTGCTATTTGTTACGTCGGTTACCATCCAGCTGCTATTGATTACGTCGTTTACCATCCAGCTGCTATCGTTACGTCAGTTACCATCTAGCTGCTATCGGTTACGTCGGTTACCATCCAGCTGCTATCGGTTACGTCGGTTACCATCCAGCTGCTATCGGTTACGTCGGTTACCATCCAGCTGCTATTGATTACGTCGGTTACCATCCAGCTGCTATTGATTACGTCGGTTACCATCCAGCTACTATCGGTTACATCGGTTACCATCCAGCTGCTATCGGTTACGTCGGTTACCATTCAATTGCTATCGGTTACGTCGGTTACCATTCAGCTCCCCAACTACAGTGGATGTACTGTCGTCACTTTGTGTTCCCCTCCCTTACTTTGGACAGCTTGTGGTGTGTCTGGATGCCTTCCGCTGGAACCTAAAACAGTTTGACCGCCACCCGCTATCGGTGAAGTGCCCCCCTGTCGTACAGAAGGCCTGGTCGCAAGCAGTGGGGCTTGCTTCGAAGGGGTTTGCATGTGGGTCCCTTTGGGGCCGGCCCTGACCCACCACCTGCTCCATCGGTCGCAGTGTCGAAGGGATGGGCATGGGGGGGCACAGGGCAAGTCAAAAGCTTGCGGCATTCCTCCGCCCTCGCGGATGCAAGGCCCCGCTGCAGTGAGTGCCCCCAGCCCCCAGCATGACGGTGGCCAACGCGCAGCCGTGTGGCTTGGCTGAGGAGGGCCAATGCAACAACGCGCTGCTGCTGCTTGGCCTCTGCTGTACACCGCATGTGGCAAAGCTGCTCTTTAACCCGTGTGCCCTGTGGGGGAGTCTACGTACACGTGCCGTAGTGCTTGGCCACACATTTCAAGCCCGACCAGTGGCTGGTGTCCTGTGGATTCTTCCCAAATGCTTCATAACAGAAGAATTCCCCCCCTTGCGCCATTTCGCTTTCTATGTCCCGTTCCTTCCGTTTTGCATTGTGGTCTGTGTCGGTCTCGGGTGTCCATTAGGTGGCTCTATAGAAAAGGATCTGAGGAGGGTTGGGACAGGGGGCCCGATATTTTCTGATGCATCCATCTGCGCTTTGTATGTCTACCCTCACCATGAGGCCACTGGGACAGCCGCGTCGAGGGCAACAGCAACGGCAGCAACAGAAAACGTGCATGAGCAGGACGGAGAGACAAAAACGTGCAGCCAAAGATTCCCAAAACGAAAGCGCACCTTTGAGCCTCAGGGGAATGTCGGCAGCCCCGATGGCATTGCAGAAGATGAGAGTATCCTGAACAAATAGGAAGGCAAACCAGATGTGAAGACAAACGACAGATTGCATCAATGGGCAGTTGCTCCAGTAGGCTCTCGTAAACACGTCTTGGGGCCCAACATATGACCCCCCTTTTGGGGCTCTTACCCGGCTTTTGGAGCCACCTACAGTCGCTTATCAACGCTTCTTGTGTCTCCCGGGCCCCAACATGACCTGGGATGATGCACCACCTCTCATTGCATTTTGCGTTTCTGTAACGATCAGGCAATCTTTTGGGCAGGGGGTTGGGTCCCCTGATGACCAGTTCTGCATTGTAAATCTATCTGCCGGCCCATGGGTGTGTCACTTTGGAGCCTTGCCTGAGTCGGTATGCATACAGCAGATCATGAATCATGACACAATACCTTGTCCACCCATTCTTGAACTCCTCTTAAGCCCATGATTTGGTGCAGTGCCAACTGCATGTTGCCTGGTAGCTGATGCGGGACGACTATGAAAAGCCCTGGAAAGCAGAAAGGGAACCATGTGCTGAGATGATCGGGGGCATGCACTCACCCATGAACATTCACACCGCAATGTACCTGCACTCACCCACTCCCCCACCCACCCACTCCCCCACCCACCCACCCACCCACAATATTCATGCAGCGGACCCTAAAAACATACGTACATAAATCACCGTTACTCTCAACACCAGTACTACTTGCCCTCCCCCTGTCACATGCTGCACACCAGCAGCTGAATGAGAGCGCACACTACAGCAGGCATGGACAGACAAGCAACTCCCAAGAGTTTCAGGCTGCGTGTATGTGCCGAATGTGTCAAAAAGGATACAAGTACAGTACACCACCGATGTACATTGGGTAGCGCACAGCCGAGGCGCTGCTTATCAGTAGTGTGGTTGAAGTACCATATTAATGCGTAAGGCATTTTACCCTGATGTACTATGGGGGAAAGGGGGGATGACGCAAGCAGGACAAGCCGCAAGAGGGACCAAGGTTCATGGGGGCAAGCGGTGGACAATGTACAATGGGGGGGGGGGATTTTCCGCCAAGTCAAATTTGCGGTGATAAATTTCGAGGTGGGAAATTTCGCGGAGCCCCCTGGATTTGATGTGGGAAATTTACTGTATGTACTGCTAGTGTGCGAATTCACGGAGAACCCTGAATTTCGCATGGGCAATTTCACGGTCAATTTGAAACGCGGAATTTCCCACGCAAAATTAAAGTGCCACGAACCCCCCCCCCCCCCCTGTAATGAGGGCTAGCTCCTCATGAAAGAGGGAGGGCAGAGGCTTCCCCTAATCTGGCTGTACATGAACTCTGCAGCCCCAGTCATACAGAAGCGGTGAAGTTGGCAGAGTACTATGGCTAGAGAGATATCAAGAATTGTGCCAACAAGTCAACGCCATTTTCTCTGTGGTGAAGGGCGCCGCTCGCACTCTTCAAGTTTCCACATTAATGATGCTGACTTCTTGTCCAAAGACTCTTGAGTGTACACCAAAACACATGGTGTGCTGAAATGCGAAAAAAGATTGGGGTGCATTTTGTGATTGCAAAGAAGATCTTCTGGAGTAGCAAATTGCTCCTGCTTGGGCATCATGTAGTGCCTTGAAAGTTATCGATGAATGCTACTGTATGCTACACCCTCAATGCCTCACCAATGTTTTGATGCCAGCCAAATCAACGACGACCATTCAAAAGTACTCCAAATGCATAGATGCTCTACATGTATACAACGTTTTCTGACCACGGACTGGCGGTCATGAACAATGCGGGTCTGTACTACTTTGGGTTCACAGTAGCTCGTTGTATACATTGCAATTGAGGATGGGAGGGGTCCAGGGACCACGGCACCATGAACCGTGGGGGCATCAGCTGTAGGAGACACATGTGTCCCAAGGGAACTGTTTAAAGCCCCTTCGCACGTCAAAATGGAGCACAATGAAATGGCCAAATACCGCGAAGCTTGCTCTTAGGTATTTGGCTTTTTTTTTGGTAGGACTGTTTTTGCGGATCCAGTTGCAACGTTTGGTCGCTGCCTTTCACTGTTGATCAAATGCAGGTGACCAGCTATGTGGTGATCCCCGCAGTGTGATAGACTACACGACAACATCCTGTGCAGACCGCTCAACTGAACCAAGAATTGTGCATTGCATGGTTTTTGCCTTGCGTCGCATTATCCAACATACCATACCCTCTTGGTGCATGTGTACCCATGTTTGCCCTTGATAAACAGGAAAATAGTGCACGTAAAAGTAAAGTAGAATGCCTCATAAAAATCATACATACTGGAACTCACACGCTCTCCAATCCGACATCTCAAACGATGTGAGAATACTCCTTTTGTGTCGGCCAGCGATTTTCCTGTTTGTCAAGGGCAAACTTGGGTACTCCTTTTGTGTCAGCCAGTGGCAATGTAGTTTTTTGGGGTGGAAAATTTGTGCATGTGTTACGTTACTTCACACACACGATTGCAAGACAAACGGGCACAACTCAGGTTCCGAGTGTCAGAATCCTCGTCAGTTGGATCGTCAAACAAGACAGAGCATGTCCGACGCCAATAGGCGCCTTTCTGCAGCACAGGTAATGGGCAGAGATGGGCACGCATCGTGGGGGATGCACCGTGACCTACTTCACACACGCGTGCGCGCGCACGCACACACACAGACAGACACACATGCGTGAGCGCGCGCGCGCACACACACACACACACACACACACGCACACACAAGAACAAAACAAGAAAAGCGGTTGAAGAAAAATGCTCCGAGCTGCAGAGCAGCCCTAGATGTCGTTCGTTCTGCCGAATAGAGGTTCAGGTCGCAACCCTCCTCAGCCCCACAGAGCTAATTCGTCGCCAAGATCCCATGTTACTTGCCTACCAAGGTTTAGACAACCATCGTTGGGTGCACCCCCCCCCCCCCCGACACACACACGCAATATGATGCGTGCCCTCGAATATGTGTGCGTATGAACTGGGGAGGTGATTTACCTGTCAGGCAGTCTGGAGATTGCGTGGAATGGAGACAATCTGTGGCCTGCTGCTGTGACGCAACGTTCCACTGCAGAGCAGTGGGACCGGCCGAAGAGGCAGACGGTGCGTTCTCGGTCGAAGGAGATGCGCCGGCCCCTGAAGGTGAGGGGTTGCTGCTGGTGGAGGCAGCGGATGCACTAGGCTTGAGCTGGAAGCGGGCGTGAACGGATCCCCCTGAGACACATGTGTGAAAACGCAGGGCTCCCACAAGAGTGTAAGAGGGTACAGGGACCCCTCATTGGACTATGACGCGGACTTCCCCACAGACTAACAGTGGCCGAAAGCCACCAGGGGGGGAGGTGGATGGGCCCAAGAAAGGGGTGGGGTGGGGGTGAGGGGATTGGGCAGTTGGAAGAGGATGGGGCTTGGGCCCTTGCAGGATGGTTCAGTGCATAGGGCCAAGGGGGGGCAGGAGCAGTCCGCGTCTCCACACCAAGGAGGCGGCCCACCCGTGCAAGATTTGCTCCGTTCTGTGTTTTGTGTGTTGTCTGGTGTGAAGTTAAGGGAGATCCTTGATGCAAATTGTCGCTGTAGGACAAATGTAACAATCAATTTTGTCAACGGAAAAAAACTTAAAAATAATTCTAATAATTCTTTTGCAATTCTGAGTATTTTTGAACTGAAAATATTTTTGCCTTCAATTATCTAAAATTAAACATTCTTATAAGCTATGTATGAACAAAATAAACATAAAATTTAATCAGACGAGGACTCTAGCTTTTGCTTATTTTCTTTGGCAATCACTGGGTCTTGGTGCATTCTTTCAGCCATTGCACCATTTGGGAAACAAAACTGTAGGGTTTGGCTCTGACATGCATATGTTGCATTATCTTCTGAAGCACATGTGAGACACAAGACTGGGCCCATAGGGCGGCCGTGGTCCTCAGGCACTTAGCGACACGAAACTTCTAGTTTATACAAGCTGAAGGCTTTCACCCCGTGATCACTGCTACCACATAGCACATAGTGCAAAACTGGCACACATTTGGCCCACAGTCGACACTTGTCAATCGAATGCATGCCTCCACATGTCCAACAAGGTCAGGCTGCGTAAGGGGGACTGGACTCATGCCAACGGCAATGCACAATTGGCATGAAAAGACACCAAAGCAACCAGCTGGCGGTGCAAGGAAGTTGGGCAGCAGGTCGCGGATTGTCTGGCTTCTGTTGAGGCCGAGCTCGACATGGCAGAACACAACTCCATGCAGGTATCAAAGATGACGAGGAACATGACAGAAGGGTCAAGGTGCACACATAAAGATTGCACGCGCTTACACACACACGCGCGCGCACGCGCGCGCACACACACATCTATCTACAAGGTCCCATCGGTACGACATTTGGGCCATTGCCTTTTGGTGACAGCGCCTTTGGCACACACACACACGCGCGCACACACACATGCACACACACGCATGTCACCAAAAGGCAATGGCCGGAATGTCGTACCAATGGGAACTGGTAGACGGGTGTGTGTGTGTGTGTGTTTGTGCGTGCGCGCGCGTGCATGCATGTCACCAACAAGCAATGGCCGGAATGTTGTACCAATGGGAACTACACGCGCGCGCGCACACACACGCACAGACACACACACACACACACACACACACCCGTCTACCAGTTCCCATTGGTGCAACATCCTGGCCATTGCCTTTTGGTAACAGCGCCTTCGGCACACACACACACACACACACACAGCACACACATAGCACACACATAGCACACACACACACACACACACACAGAAAGATTTCCGATGTCCATTGCCCCATTCAGTGCGGCAATGTAATGCAGGATTCCACTGCCCACTGTCCCCAATCTGGCAGTGTGCAGAGGGAGGCTACTGCCCACTGCGCCCCTGCCACCTCAGCCACCAGGGCGGACGGGCTTTCAATTGAGGGTGGGGGGGGGGGGTCGATAGAGCCCCCTGGCTAGCCCCCCCCCCCCTCCCAAAAAGGGCTCAATTAACGGGACCCCCAAAATCCTACTGAGACTGACCCCCAGGCCCTGGAGGTGACCCAGACCCAAAAATCAGCAAAAAAATGAAAATGGGATTTTTGGAATTAGCGCGTCGAGGGGGTTCAGAGAAGTCATAATTTGCCATGTATTTGGTGAAAAAAAATTGACCATTTTTAATGCGCAAAAAAATTTTCGGCGCCTTTGGCGCCAAAGTTCATAACAACTGATTAATGGTCCTGTCAATTGGAGCCCTTTTCCCACCTCCCCCCCAGATTTTGGGGGCTCTATTGACCCCCCCCCCCCTCATTTGAAAACCCAGTATGCCCCTCAGCACGGGGAGGCGCCCGCGGGATCAGCCCTCAGGGCCATAGCCACCGGCTGCCCCCCTGTGTGACATATGTGGTTTTTTTTACAGCCCTGGACAGTCACTCATTTATTCTTCACCACATGATGCAGTGTCCATCTTCTCCTGAAGGTCCGCCAAGCCGCTGTCTTGACCACACCATTTCTGTTTCTCCATGGCGGCGGGTTGGGGTGGTCAAGACATTAAGGTTCCATACAGCATTAACCTTCGCGCAGCCCTTCGACCGTGGTGTGGCACTTGTGCTGCAAGCCCCCGGTGGCGGTCGGGGCAATCACCCCTGCCGGTTTGCTCATGCGAAATCTAGCACTCACCACCAGGGTCTGCTCAGCCCTATCAGGAGGACCCCGGCAGGTCGACTCAACTGATCACAGCGGTGCGCGGCTCCCGGCCGGCCACGGGTGGGAACCATCCCAAACACTGCTGCGGGCTTTTGCGCGAGTGCCTGTGCTTGGCCGGGCCTGGCAGCGCACCGCAACAAGGCAGAGGAACACAGAGACCAAAGCAGGGCAGCCAACCCGGAGACGGCTAGGCCCAGGAGGTCTTTCCCACTGGCCGTACTGCAGGAGCGTAGTACCGCTTTTTGCATGGACCCTCCTCCATAGCCGCTGGCAACACGCCGAGCGCCGCGGCCATGTCTAGTCCCGCTGCTACCTTGGCGGTAGCACATTGGTTGCTATTGATATGGTAGCGCTTTTTGTCCATCCGTGTGCACGGAGGCCAAGGTCACGCGTGGATGATCCCCCTGTGTGACATATAGTCCATCTATGGTTTTTTTTTCACGGAGCCGTGGACAGTCACCCGTTTATTCTTCACCGCATGATGCAGTGTCCATCTTCTCCTAAAGGTCCGCCAAGCCACTGTCTTGACCCCACCAAACTACATAAATGCGGGCGTGAAGGGCCCATGTGGGGGGGGCCAAGCACGCTCCTCAAGGCCTGAGCAAGACCTCAGAGCATCATGAAGTGGCCCTCCAAGAGCTACGGTTCCACTAGCTGGTGGAGAGGCAAGGGGTGCCCAGGGCCACCCCCCGATAGAATGCTGCCACGAGGGCAAACAGGTGTGCACAGGAATAGGCCCCGCACCGCTGCCAGCCCTTGCTGCAGGGTTTAAGGCTTAGCTCAGGGTTAGGTCCAGGGCGCACCTATCTACCTTTTCTCTCGGGTACGATCTCCCGGCCATTGCCTTTGGCACACACACACACACACACACACACACACACACACACACACACTGAGAACCGCAACACAAGAAGAGAGCAAAGAAAAGTAGTTGAAGAAAGCTCCCCGGGAACTATAGAGCAATCCTAGACGTCTTTCGGTCTGGTAAAGAGGATATAGTGCATGTGTCATGTTGTTCATGCGGGCGGATGTTCACCAAAGTGACCCTCCCTTCAGACCTCCGCTCATGCAGGGAGGAGTTTGTGTCCTATATTGCCCCGGCCATGCAAACAACGTACCTAATTACCATACCAGTGTTGGGTGCTGCCACCCAACTGCACACACACACACACACACACACTATTGCACATACAGACACACACACACACACACACACACACACACACCCGGCACTAGTTGTCGGTGCGTAATTTCAGCAGCTGGATGTCCAAACACTACGTCAGTGTGTATCCTTCGGGCTACAGTTGTGGTAGAATGACGGCGTCAGTGTTGTTCTGTCCGTCCCATTTTGTGTTGGCATTGGGGCAGTGGACAGCGTCTTGCTGACATTGCGCCGTGCGCACATCTGGTGGTTGGCTAGTGCATACACCATGCGCATAGTGTTTTTTGCAGCCCATGGTGATGCCGAATACACACGGCACACTGCTTTGTGTAGCGCTCGCATGACCACCATGTGTGGGTACTCATTGGCCGTTGCCACCTGTGCCCACGCGAGGGTTGACATGATTTGTCTGGCCCACGTGTTGTGCGACTGTAGGGCGGCTGTTAAACTATTAATCAAGATACATGGGAGGTACTCGCAGGGGGCGCCCCAGGGTGTGATGAGGGGCATGCCATACCGGAGAGACCAATCGGTGTTGATGGCTGAGGGGTGCATTGAACTCAAACCTGCCCCAACCCCCACCGTCATGCTCACTCCTCGGGCTTTGACGGTTTGAGAGAGGCACCGGCCAACACAGACAACGTGTCTTGAGTCCAAATAGCCACAGAGCACCTCCAAGTCCCAAATTTTAGACAACGTGGAACGTATCCTCCTAGACCAAGGATGTGGACTAGGGCTCAGGTTGGAGGTCAGTAGGATGTTGTCTCTGAACTAGCAGCGACTAAACCACATTGGACCCCAAACCACATTGGACCCTAGGTCCTCAACACATATCCCTCCTTTGACAAATTCAATGCTCCCCAATCCCGCAGCCGTTTTCCTACGGTTTGGACTCTCTAGAGGGTATGCAGGTCTACACACTGTGCGGAAAACAGTCCCCCCATTGGTATGTTGCTACTCCACAATGTACCTACTGCCTGCAAGACATTATTGTGCAACAACTCAAATTTCAAGAGCCTTGACGACACGTCATGGGACATATGCCAGAAGCGTGTGTTTGTCGCTATTCACGTATGGTCCAGCTTTGGTGTGTCTCTACTCACCAACCAGTGGAGGTTGACCAGCGCCGCAGGCTTTCTTGTATATCCACGCAGACGCGGACATGAATGACTTCAAGACAGCTTGTGGGTGTATGTTGTCAAATTGTTAAACTATCAAACACACATACACACTACGTGAAAGGGACCAAGAGCACCAACCCACTGAGGATTGCAGATGGGCAGGTGCTGGTGGGGCCACAATCATACCACACACACGAATTGCAAACAAACAGACGAGCAGCACAACGCCGGGTCCGGTTGTCAATTCCTCGTCAGCTGGTCATCAAACAAGACAAAGCATACCACACATACACACACACACACTCACACGCACACACAATCGCAAGCAAACAGACGAGCACAACGCAAGGTCCGAACTTCAATATCCTATATCCTCATCAGTTGGACAGTCAAACAACACAAAGCATGTTCAATGCCAATAGACGCCTTTCTGTAGGAACAAACACACACACACACACACACACACACACACACACAAACACGTCGCTGTCAAACAGCCACACACATGCATGCACGTGCGCGCGCACACACACACCGTAGGAATATGCGGCCACACACACACCCTACTCAAAGCAGAGCAGAAGGAGGGTGCACCAAAGCTGCTGATCAGTGACGTGCAAAACGGGTCCTCCACGAAGCAGTGGAAAGGCACTCCACAGAAATGCTCCCCATCAGGAACCATGAGCACTTCAACCTGCAGCCACGAATGCACTGCAGGGGGTGAGTTGCATTCTGCCACAGCCCCACACTCTATGTCTTGACCCGTCCCATGTGTTTGATTGCTGGTGGCGTTTAGCCACTGCTGCCCCTGATCTGATGCAGACCTCTTGCCTTCGGAGTGCCCATCTTAGGGACTGCACATGCGCCCCAGATAGCACAACATGAAGCGAAAACCTCCAGTCCCAGTAATGTTTGTATCAACCATTTGCAACAGTTGATGGGGTGGCCATGTGGGGTGGTGAGCATGGCAACATCATTGACCGATCAAGGAGTGGTTTTGGGGACGACTATGGTGGTGGCAGTGGCATGACAACGGGGCAGCACGATGCGGCCATCATTCGGTGATAATGGAACACAATGGGGCGGCAATAGTGATGCAATCCCAGGGACAAATGGGTAATGACGGGCCAGGGACCCATTGCAAATTTGCATTTTTTAAACAATGTTTTGCTGACATCAGGTTGTATGCTATGTGCATGGGTTTTGCAAAGGGAGACTACAATGCGGCGGGAAACTGTCAGTGTTACAACTTGACATCCGATAACAACCCTCAGCAGCCCTCAATAGACTTGAAAACCCCGCATACAGCAATTGTCTTGCTCACCATCGTTCTCTGGGACTGCCATTGGCTGATTTACTGATTGTGCACACACACTGCACCACTGCCCTACAGCAGTCCTCTCTATGCCCACGACCAGCCTTCGAAAACCAACCCTAACCTCTGCAGACCACAGGCACACCTCAGCCCGCATGGACTTCTGCAATAACAAGTGACGGAACCGGCGTCGCAGCTCCGGAAGTCGCACGGTCCAGGCGTCTCTACTTTGCCTTAATGTCCCGCCTCTTTGATGCACCACCTGAAGGGGACATGGGGCGTGGCAGTGGGAGGGCGGGGGTTGCAGGGGATGTAGGGTGTCGGAGCAACAGGGGTGGCAGGGGGCGCGGCGTGTGGGAATGGGTGCGCGGGGATCGAAGGGGACATGGGGAAAGTCGGGGCAACACAATGATTGGATGACAGTCCTCAACAAGTAACAGCCATCCGACGCAGCCCCTAAAGGACCGACGATTAATGACGATACAGCCCAAAGGACCCCAGCAGCTGGGCTTGGCGGTTCCCGTCGTTCTATAGCCCCCCCCCTCCATCCGCAGGGAACCAGCTGCGGACCGTTGTGTTACATGACAACTGGGAGAGTGCCAAAATCGCACCGTGCGCTGCACCGTGCGCTTTAGTGGACGCGTCAGTCACCAATGCTCAACGCCCTTATTACAGGCAGTTCTGACGCAGCTGAAGGGTGGAGATCGGCCATAAAGCGACCACACTTCCTCGTGTGCACAGATATGGTCGCTTCTCCACTGCAGCGCATGGGTCTCCCTTGTGAATGGTAGGTTCCTCTGATGCGCCGCGCTCCCAAAGGGGGAGACCACAGGGCAACACTCTGCCTTAACCTCTCTAACTCCCTTCTTGTGCAAGAGCGTCTTGGACCTTACAAGGCCTTCGCCCTCATAAATGAGGAGGCGGTCAGATCGGACAGCCTGATGGGCTCCGATATGGTACACAGGGATGGAAGGTTGAGGGTCCCCCTCCCCCAACGGGCTCTCTTCAGCGGGGGGCAGGGGATGGCGGCGGGGGATGAACTGCAGGAGGCCGTGGCGCCAGTGGGCACAACGGGGCTAGGGACCCGCAGGGGCGTTACCACCCCCTCTATCCCTTTGGGACGTGTTCACAGAGATCTCCCGTGCTCTCACCGCGGCTGCCGGTGGGACGCACCCCCCATTCCCCCATCCCACTGCACCCGGTGACGCGGGGCAGGAAGGCTCGGGAACTTCGGCGTGTGAACGGGCCCCAGACAGGGGCAGAACTCGCTGCCATCGGCCACACCCCCCCTTTCCCGCCAGAGGGGGAGAAGCAGCTTGGGACTTGGGGGGAAAGCAGGGATGCATTAGACGGGAAGGGACCTCAGAGGCGGCCCCAGAAGCGGTTACATCGGCGGTTGTAGAAGGTTGCCAAAGCGGTTGGGGGCGGTTACTGTCGGTTACAAATGCCATTGAGCGTGGCACTTGGCGTTAGGGAGACAGTGGCCTGGCGTATGCTGGGCGCCCTGGAGGAGAGGGGGGGGGGGGGCTTCCAAGGCATCCCTAGGGTAAAGGCATGCCAACACCCCCCTGCAGACTCTCTGCGATCTTCATCGGGCGCCAGCCTGCAAGGGGGGTAAGGGGCACAGGGGTATGCGGCACTGCTGCTCAAGGCACCACGAGGGGCGCCGAGCGGTGGGGCGGTGCACACCCAGTGGGAGGGGTATGGGGGCGCGGGCAGCAGGCGCCAAGAGGAGGGGAGGGGGCTCACAGAGCACGCTCTCCGGGCCAGGGGTGGTCGTGGCCTCCAGAGCAAGGGGGACAGCGGGGGGCTCGCAAGGGCTGGGGGCAGCACCGGCTGCTGTCAGGGGGCAGCGGGCCTCACAGGGGCCTGGGCGCCTCGGAGGAAGCAACCCGACCCGGAGGGCCCAAGTCCTTCCGTCGCAACCGGCGACAGGGACGGAGGCTACAAGGCTACAGGGCTCGGGTACCCCAAACCCAGGAACACCCCCGCCACTGTCGGCCCAAGAGCGTCCAAGATTTCAAAAGAGCCTGCCCTCGTAAATGGTCCCAGGAGGACCCCAGTTCCGTCGCGCTACGATGCACAGGGCGGGGCAGGGAGGGATGGAGCCGGCACCAGCCAGCCCTAACCCGCTGACCCCCTGACCGCCCTTTCGCGAGAACATCCAGGACTTTCAACGACGCCCGCCCTCGTGAATGGCACAGAGCAAACGCATGCACGCAAGCGCGCGCGCGCACGCGCACTCACACTCACACAGTCAGGCCTTTGTAGGCTAGAGTTTTGTATTGTCGGATCACAGATGGGCAGATTGTTTGATGCTTGGGGCACGCCTGCCCGGAGAGTGCCTCACACGCGGTGTGTTTAGGCAGGACTGGCGTGGAACGATGGTAACAAGGATGGTAACAAAAAGCGGTCATACGGCACTGAAGAGCAGCAACGGGTGGCCACATATGTGTTGCAGCCCAGGGCTAATTGTGTGTGGAACCTCAGTAGGAAAGCAAGGGACTAAATTATCTGGTGCCCTGCTGTGTCCTGTGAAAAAGGCTAGCTAGTTCTCGTCATACCTCCATCCCAAGTGGTTAGGGGGGGTGGGGGTGAGGGCGGAACGGGGCTCTTCATGCAAGTGTGTGTGTGTGTGGGTGGGTGGGTGGGTATCTAAGCGCTGCATTAGTTGGAAATGACCAAGGATCATGCAATGCATCGTTCCACAACTGCACTCGAGGGGGTGGAGGGCAAGAGGTTGAAATACCGCACTGACCACGTTCAGCAGCAGCACACGTGCCACACGGCGCGACGGGCATGTGAATCACACCTCTTGAAAGGCAGTCAAATTGCGCTTGACATCGCTGTACTTGACCTGACTCACGAAGCCCTGCAGCGGCTGTTGAAAAGCAGATTGGGTAAGCAATGTCCTGAGTCTTGCCACTGACCAAAAAAGGCTACTGCTACCCCCGGGCTGTCCAATGGACGTCCCCAACCAATGCGGCCCGTGCACCCGCTGTACCTCAGACGAAGCCAGACTTTGCAAGAGGTCGGACCATAATGCCCTCCTTTGGTACCCCTCATTTGCTCACAAAAAGAGAGCTTTGCATGTGGAGCGAACACAATGGCCACAGAAACACCAAATCACACTCCACAATGCAAATGTTAAATCAAGTACATTTGCGCTCTGCGTGCCGATTGTGCGACCCCACAACTCAGGCCTCTCAGCGCATCAAAATTAATCAAACCGCACTTCAAACAATTTCATACAAACCATTCATTTGGTCCGAACCACCTGCTGTACCCTGGACAAGCCCTACCCCAAACGCAACTCCGGGAGAAGCCACGGTCAGCTGGACCCGCATTGTCTGCACAGCCAAGTGGCGAAGTCGCGTCACTCATCACCTCACGGGAACGGCCGCAGAGGCGCCGCCACAGGTCGGAAGGATGTTGCCCGCCCGATGCCGCTGGAACAGGCCGACGGCCGTACCTTGGGCCAGGGGGGGGGGGGGTCCAGGGCATAACGGGAAGCCCGTCCCCGGAACAACGACACGCACCTTTTCAAGTCAGGGTAGACCGTCTCCGCCCTCAGCCCCCCTCTATTGGGGGGGGGGGGGGGGCTCTGGGTGGAAGCCGCCATGGCAGCCTTGGAATCAGTACTAATTCAGTGGCATAGATAGAGCTCTCTTGCGACGGTGTACCCCCATTCACTTTATGTCTTCCCCTTCTGCTGTCCATTGGGGGAGGGGGGGTAACACAAAACAGTGGTTGCCCCGTAGCACGGGGATGCCCCACCTCACGGGCCTCCCCCTGAACGATGGCCGGCAGCCATGCGTTGTTGTGGGGGTGTGGGGGACCTGGAATCCCCGTGGCCGTTTCGGGGAGGGCCCCCGCTGGCGGGGGCCGGACGGACAAAGACGACCCATGGGCCACCGTCGCTTTCTGCCGAGTGAACCAGTTTTCGGACCTCCCGGTGGCCGGCGCTTTGTGGACAAGGGCAGTGCTCCGGAGGTCCTGTTCGCACCGTTGGTCTGCCGGCCGCACACGTCCGTTTCGGTGGGGTGTGGCTTGTGGAGGCGTGCCTCGGGGCCATGCGAGGCCCTTGGGGGTTGGGGGGGGGGGTTGCACAGGGGCGGGGGGGGGGGGTGTCGGGGGGGGGGGGTCTCGGCTCGCGCCAAAAGGCAGTGTCCCACAGCCCACGTGACCGTACCGCAGCGGCGCGATTGGGTCCCGGCCTTCGGTTGTCTGGTCTCACCGCCGCCCCAGACGACCCCCAAACCCCCACCGAGACACTGGTGGGGCTGTGTGTGGGGGGGGGGGGGGGGATGAGCACAGAGTGCCTGTCCCCCTGGACACAATCGCAGCGACCGCCCCCGTGGCGCCCACTCCCCCGGCAGCGCTGACCAGCTGTACATTCCGCCACTCGCAGACTGTGAAGCCCTGAAGTCTGGAGACCAGCTCCTGGTGCAGCAGCTCTCTGCACTGGGCTGCACAAAGAATGCCCACCATGCTCTCTGAGGATTTCCCCGTCCTGCACAACGTGCGCCAGTCATGGAGGCTCAGGACAGACTCCAAGCAACGACCATCGCCAGCGACAGCCGGTGGTGCGTTGACTGCGGTGCCCCCGTTCGCAACATCCATGCCCTGCCCCAGGCCAGTGCAGCCTGCATCGGCTTTGAAAGGCCTTGTCAACGGTGCACTCCTCAGTTCCTCCACGTCACATAGTCAGAGCTCTTCATGCCCTGTGTTGCACTTCTTTTCTCGAGCCATTGTGAGGCCCCAAACCCCTTCCTAACCCCCCCCCCCCTCGCCTCTCCTTCCCCCTGTGCCAATCAGGGGACAGCAACACTGCAAAGACATGTCGGGGCACCAGGTCTGGACACATGCCCCCCCCCCCCCCCCCCCCGCTGTGTCCAACGAACGCCTTGTCCAACCCACAGTTCTGTTCAGCCCGTACATGTTTGGGACCCAATTCATTCGGTACCGGTTCAGGTACTGCGTTAATTAGGTACCAACTGGTGTGTCCAATGAACACTCCTATTCGGACCGTATTTGTTGTTTGCTGGACACGGCGGGGGTGGGGACAGATGTAGCGTGCAAGCCCTTGCACTTGCGTTCACCAATATGTGGCAACCAGATGGGAGCAGCAGTGTGACAAATTGGCCCCAGCAGGCATTCAGTTCGGAGCAGCCCTGGGATGTGCGGTGAATTGTTTGGAGACGCCCCTGTACATATCTCCGCTGAGTAGCCATGGTGAGCAGGGGTTCGCCCTGCTGTAGTCCCGCTCTGTTGTGTTGCACGTGCTTTGGGGACAATCCCCCCTCCAGTGCTGCCCTCCCCTCCCCTCATTCACAGAGTGGCAGTGAGGGGACCAATGGTGGCAAGGAGCTGGAGAGTGACCGTGACTGGGATCTTGAGCAGGCTGAAACCAAGGCAAGAGGTACGGGAGTGAAATGTTCATGTAGGATGAGGCTGCTGTGGTGGCAATAACTATCACTAAGGCATTGATGAACGCCCCCCTGACCCCCTGTGCCTACCGGTTGCAAGGTGCCAGGTGCCAGACGCAATGTACAACGGTTGCACCTCCCAGTGAACCGGTCCCTGAAGCCCCTGGGGGACAGCTTTGTTCAACATGGTCCGTTTCTTGGGTTCTACAAGGGTTTTCAGTGTGACGTGGCACGTTAAATTACGCCTTGCCATGTTTTGGCTTGTTTTGCTGAATCATGTTAAACCACATTGCATCACGTTTCATTGGATTCCCGGTTTGCATCACTTTTGCGACGGCTCTCTGTGCTCCTTTTTGTTATGGTGGATGACAAGGACATTGAACACACTGCAACAGGACCTCAAAAGACGAAATCATGAAAGTGCGGTAGCGCCTTCGATGCTGTGAAGCGCTCTCCACCGCCGATGCGGACAGTGGCACGGGGGGGGGGGGGGGGGGGCGACGTCACGGCCCCAGACCCGCTCGCTAGGCCCGGGCCCAACACCGCCGCGGGCGTTGCGCGCACCGCCCCGTCCGATCCGGCGGCGCGACCGCGGCCGCGCGCCGCTGCGGCCGCCTTCACTCCGCACACCCCCGCCGCCGGCGCCTCTCCCGACCCCCTTCCCCAAACCCCACGGCCCTGCGCTGTGGTGCGCCACGCGGACGTGCAGTGGGCACGGGGCGAGCGGGGGCGAGGGCAGAGCAAAAAGGCCGTGGGACTCACGGAGGCCACAACGCGTCATCGACACCGGCTTCGGATGAGTGGAGGCGGGAGGGCGGGGGGGGGGGGGGGGGATTGCGATTCGTCCGGGACGGCCCACGGGCCAACCCCCACTCCAATGAGCCCGCGGCCCCACACACCAACTCGCACTCCGTCCAGAGGGGCCCCCGGGGCAGAGCAAAGCGTGGCCCTGGGGAATGGGGGCGGGGGCAATCAAAGAAGCAAAGCACGCCCCACGGGGACTAGTCCAGTTGAGTCCCGCGGCGTCGATCGTCGTGCCATAAGCCCCGAGGACACCCCTGCCCCTCCCCCATTGGCGTGGGTTTGGGGGTCTGGAGGGGGTTGGGGGGGGGAGGGGGGGGGAGGACGGAGGAGCCAGCAGTCTACGCCACTGCCCCGTGCGAACGGATGCATTAGAAGGGGGGACCCCGCCCCCCTTCCAGGGCGACCAGCCTATGTCCAGCCACTGTCTCCGTGACGGCAAATGCCAGCTTCAACGGCATCCGTAACCGACAGTAACCGCCCCCAACCGCTTGGACCTCCTCCTCCAACCGCCTATCGAACCGCTTCGGGGGCCGCCTCTCAGGCGCCTTCCACTCGAATGCATCCCTGCCCCTGTGGCACACCCGGTCTTCGGAGATCACAATCTGATGGTCTTCTCCCTCGATGTGGTCCTTCTCGGCGCTTAACAGCAGCAGCCGTTTGAAATGTGCGGCGCAGGGCTGCATGTCTTGTGCCGCGCGGTTGTACAGAGAAGCCCCTGCCAAGAGGACAGCGAACAGCGGCCGGTCTTGCGGCGCCCCCGGGGCCCACTCACGGGCACGCTCACGAGCGCGGGGGGCGTGGGGGTCAGCGGACCCATGCCCCATCTTGACCCCCGGCACAACGCCGTGTCCACTCGTTGACTTGCAGGGCCTTGAGCGCCCCCCACCCCCCCCTCTGCCATTCTGGACTCGTCGGGGGGTCTGTGTTGTGGCCTCTGGTGCTTGTGGTACCGATGAGGTTTGCTTCAGCCTCCCCGCACCCGGGGCACGTGCACCGAACGCTGTGATTACCGGGGGACGGGGAAATTAGGAACGTGCGACATTTGGAATCGCGAAATTTGGTGCGGAGACAATTTGGCACCAATCCTTAAAACATATCACTGCAAACTTTGGCGACAGTTCCCGGATTGCGGCACAAGAACAAGTGCAGACTGTGAATGGTGGTTGCTATTTCCGATGGGCCTTCGGTTGTCTGCTCTTATTGGAGGCTGTTGGGCACGATGGACGTGCGCGTGCCGCGGGAGCTGACAACGGCTTCGGACCTTCAGATGCCGTGGCATAATGCGGCACACTTTTGTTGTGCCACGTTTTGCCATTCCGAATTTCGCCCGCCCCTGACTTTCCCGTCCCCCGAAAGGCCAACAAACTGTGGGACCAGTCTCTGCCCTGCGATGCCCAGGCGGGGCCAGTCCCAATGAGCGCTCTGTCCACAGGCGCCCACCACAAGACAACACACGGACAAGGCAGAGGGATACGGGGGGACAAGGTCAAGACAGGCCAGGGGGACAGGGGTACAGGGGCCTTCTCGCAAACCCGGGCTGGCAGCCCCCCACCGTCAGACCACCGCTCTCCACCGGAGATTCCCATGGGGACTGAGCTCCTTCGCCATATGCACTTTGGGCAATGCAACGGCCAACCCGGCGGAGGGGCCACAAAACGCACACTACGGCATCTCCGTCTTCGGTGAGGCTCTCCGCACAGTCACTGTTTTGGAAACGAGCGGTGTTTGACGTGTGGGACTCGGATTCGGGCGAATGGATGAATGAATGGCAGAGCAGTGCCCAACGGGCGGATGCCCCCCGCAAAGTGCTTGTGCGTCATTTTGGTTCGTTTCAGTGCGTATGGGGCCCACCGGCTCGGGCCTCCTTCCCAGAAAATGGCCATTTGGCCCTTTCTGACAGTGTTTGGAACCCACCGTCTCCACTCGCCACCCTCACGGCGGACCACCACACTTTTGTTTGCATCAGATGTCTTGGGATTCACTTTTGCATGGTCCCTTGTCCGCCAAACTCTGGGCAACAATGGGGCTTGGGGGAGGCTCGAATGCCTTCTACTCGTTGACCATTGCCCCTTTTCGGAAGCCCGGCGGTCGTTGTCGCGGTGG
>OZ038390.1:9012529-9020029 GCA_964036045.1 Eutreptiella sp. 'Long Island Sound 2002'
AGCAAATTGCTCTTTGAATTTTTTTTCTTCCTCCAAATCAGAGGACGAGGGGTCAGAAGACAGAGAGTCTGATGAAGAAAATGAGTCAGACCCATCAGAAAATGTCTCCGAGAGCTTCCTCTTCTTTCCCTTTCCCTTGTCATTCTGCTTGGCAGCATTGTCCCTTTTGGATTTCTGTACACCACCGTTAGCACGTGCCCAATAGAAACTAGAAACACAGACACCTCTGCACTGTTGCACTGCATCCATAACCCAAAGCACAAGAAATCGGTCACCCCTAAGGGATGTGTTTGGTGTGTGTGTGTGTATGATTGTGCTAGGCCCCCCAACCACGCACGATGTCCGAAAAGCCCCCCCCCCCCCCCTGCGTGCCATTTTGTCCTTCGTTGGTTTCCTTGTGGGGCCCTGGGCAGTCGCCCGTTCTTCCCTTCACAGAGTGCGTCTTGTCATCGTTGTCTGCCCGGCCGTGGGGCCGGTGCGTGTTGCTTCGTTTGCGTATGAGTGGGGCACAGCACTTGGTCTGCTGCGGCTGTGGCTGGTGCCGCGGGGGTCGTCTGGCATTGTTTTCCGTATGGGGCTCCAATAGGGATGCGGTTGGTGCTGCGGGGGTCTTTTCTTTGTATGTGGGGCCCACACACCGGGTGTCCTAGTCTCACGCTGCATGCCACCCCTCCGTTGTGGGGCTTCGTCACTCTGCCGCTGGTCCTGCACCTTCCAACCCTGTGTGCCGTCCACTTCCCCCATGTGGTGAGTTTGGTGTCGGTTGTGGGTCCCTGTGGTTGCTGCGGGTGTCGCGCGCACACTCGTGGACGCAGGTATCGCGTGCACGTTTGCTGGTTTCGCAGGTGTCGCGCAGCTCGGAGCCCCACGCACCGCCAGGTCCTCCGGGTCGTGCCTGTGTTCCTCTCCCCTTGGGTACGCCCACCCCCCCCTGGGTACACCAATCACTTAGCACACCCCTGCCCACGACCTCCACACAACCCACGACCTCCACACAACCCAAAGCCTCCACACAGCACACACCCTCCGCAGAACAACCTACAACCTCTGCCCAACCACAGCCTCCACACAACCATCAAAATCCATACAACGCACGATCACAGCCCACGTTCTCCACACAACCCACTACCGCACTTGGGAGGATGGCCGGGGGCCCTCCACATGGCCCCTGGTCTCCCTACTACCTTCTCGGTGGCGCACACGCCAACAGCCTCCTCCACCCTCATCACCTTTCTTCTCCCTGCCCGACCCATGTCACGTCGCCCTCCTCCTCTACCCCCTCCCCTCCCTTACCTTGCCTTGTGGACCTGGTGAGTGGTGCCCAATGCCGGGCAGAGCCCTCCCATTCTCTAATGCAAGGTGAGGGTACGCCCGCTTCCCCCGCTTCCTTGCTCCTCCTTCCCACTTCATACCACCACGAAAAAGTCTCATGCTGCGGCAAAGCCTCTTGCCGCTAGAGCAACGCTTCATACCATCCGAGCAATGCCCTGCATCACCTCTCATGCCACTGGAGCATAGCCTCATACTGCCAGTGCAACACGTGGGGCACCGTGGCCCACGTGATAGGAAGCAAAGACGCAACGTTGAGGGGGCTTGTGACATGAGCGGACCGCAGGTCTTATGGGAGGGAGGGGGGCAGGGGGTTGACGCAACGGGGGGCGAGGGTGACCTTGAGACAAGGGGGGAACGGCGTCCTTCACGCCGGTGTGCCCCTCCGAAGGGTGTGTTCCTGATAAGTGCTGCGCCATTCGGGATTTTGATGGCCGCTGGCCGGTGCACCGTCGCATATTGCCAGGCCAAATACTCATACTGCCAGAGCAACGCCTCAAACCACCAAAGCACACCCTCATACGATCACAGCACGCCTGGCATTGCAAAGGCACAGCCACGCACGGCCAGAGCAGCCCCTGACATTGCTCGACCAAAGCCTCATGCTGCCATCGCAGTGGCCTCATGCCGCCGGCGCAGTCGCATCCCGACACAGCACCGCCTCATACCGCAAGAGCAAAGCCATACATCGCCGAAGCAACCCCTCACACTGCCAAAGCGCAGCCTCGTACCGCCAGGGCATCCCATCTCCATCTGCGTCTCCTTCGGCTGTGCTGTCCCCACATCGCCAGCCTCTGCAGTGCCATCGGCATCTCCTTCCCGGTGCAGGCCGGCCCGACACATCAGGGATCGGAACAGGACTAGGGTTCAGGTTCCGGACCCAGGCCCTATCCACCTGACCAACCGTCTGAGTAACAGCGCCTTCAGCACACACACAAACACATCGACACCACCAACTACCCACCTTCCGTCCCCACACCCACGGACCCTCTCCCACACCCGTTGCGGAGACCCAGACACACGCCCTCACACGCACACACACACACACACACACACACACACACCCGTACCTGAACATCGACCTCCTCTTTTGTCGCGCATTGAATGATTTTGCGGACAAAAGGCAAGCGGTAATCATTCGCGACGAGCCTCAAGCACGGCCTGTCCCCCGGCTTCAGAACAGCGCTAGGGGACAGTCGGTAGGCCTGTAACACAAAGACAGGGGTGCAATGACAGACGCGACGGGGAACATGCCGATGGCATGATCTCCCAGTCGTTCAGCCCGACCGGAGCCGCAGCCAGAACAGAAGGCGCAGCAAGAAGCCTTAACCGCACTGTCGCCGTGCATACGGCAGAGACGCTCAATGTACGACGGACTTGGTGCAGATCCAGATGCGTCTGTTTGATTGTCATCCATTGGTATCAGGTGGTCTTCTGCGACTGCAACGCATCGGAAAGTACCCATATTCACACCAATGCTCACATCCACACTCATACTGGACCCACAGTCACACATACACTTAGTGCAGGGAACAAGAACCAACAGATAACCAATGTGGATACAAATGCACCGGGAGGCACTGTGGGCACACATACACCCACACACGCACGCACGCAGGCGCACACGCACGCACACAGCCATGCACGCACGCACGCAGGCACGTACGCACATTGGGAACCACAAAAACAAGAACAAAAGCACAAGAAAAGGGGATGAACAAAACTCCTCAGGAGCTGCAGAGCAATCCTGGACGTCTTTCGTTCTGTCAAAGAGTAGATAGAGGATGCAGTAATGAAAAATGTGCACGCGTGCACAAATTTCAGGTTCGCAACCTTCACCCACCCCCCGGCACACACACACACACACACACACACACACGCACGCGCAACAGGATTGCAAACAAATGGGCACAACGCGTGGTCTGAATGTCAGGTTCCTCATCCATTGGACAGTCGAACAAGACAAAGCATGGTGAACGCCAGCAATAGGACCCTTTCTGTAGGGGACAGGCGCACATCAGTTCCAGTGCAGGTCGACCTCCTAAGAGGGAAACAACGGGCATGCGCTGCCGCTCTAGCAGTGCACGCTCTCTACTTGTATGGAACGGTTGACGACATCACAAGCAGTGCACAGCAATCCTGGCCTGGGGCGGCATAAACGCGGATCTGTATGCACTATGCTACGTATCCGTGTGACCACAGTGCTGCACACTGTTACCAGTGATGGATTCCAAATTAGCAGCCCATCTCCCACCCACCAGCCCCACCTCAGACTACTGATACAACTCATGGTCGGGTTTCGGTCGGTGGCAATAGAAACACGCAGACACACACACACACACACACATACACACATAAGACGCGACAAACAGGCACTTACAAAAGCGCTGAGTGCTCAATTCTCGTCAGTTGGACAGTCAAACAAGACAAAAGATGTCTAACGCCATGTTCAACACGCACGCACGCACGCACGCACGCACACCCACACGCACACACACGCACACACAACAACACACTATGCGGACAGGCCAACGCCCACACGCAAACCGCCCTGCGGACACTGCGACGGGCGGGCACTGGGCGTGAAGACTCCTCGTCAGGCCAACAATGAAGTGATGAACATGCAACAAGTCATGGAGGCTGGGCGCCTTTCTGCAATGCACAGCAGGAGAGAGGTGCGCTGGCGTGCAATGTCGGTGGGGCGGTCCAGAGCTCTCCAGCATCTGTCCACCCCTGAGGACAAAGACAATGTCACCACTGTCACACACACACTCACACACACACACACAGACAGACCATACCTGTCCCTCAAAACAATCGCGCATGATGCCGTTGATATCCCACGCACAGAGCGTCTCCACAGAGACCCCAAACAGCGAATCGTCCACTGCAGACACATGATGTGGAATTTGCCCTGGAGCAGTGCGGGTTGGGGTCCATACGGTGCATGAAGCAGCATCACAACACCACAACAGCAGCATGGAGCAGTGCGGGTTGGGGTCCATACGGTGCATGAAGCAGCATCACAACACCACAACAGCAGCATGGAGCAGTGCGGGTTGGGGTCCATACGGTGCATGAAGCAGCATCACAACACCACAACAGCAGCATGGAGCAGTGCGGGTTGGGGTCCATACAGTGCATGAAGCAGCATCACAACACCACAACAGCAGCATGGAGCAGTGCGGGTTGGGGTCCATACGGTGCATGAAGCAGCATCACAACACCACAACAGCAGCATGGAGCAGTGCGGGTTGGGGTCCATACGGTGCATGAAGCAGCATCACAACACCACAACAGCAGCATGGAGCAGTGCGGGGTGGGGTCCATACGGTGCATGAAGCAGCATCACAACACCACAACAGCAGCATGGAGCAGTGCGGGTTGGGGTCCATACAGTGCATGAAGCAGCATCACAACACCACAACAGCAGCATGGAGCAGTGCGGGTTGGGGTCCATACGGTGCATGAAGCAGCATCACAACACCACAACAGCAGCATGGAGCAGTGCGGGTTGGGGTCCATACGGTGCATGAAGCAGCATCACAACACCACAACAGCAGCATGGAGCAGTGCGGGTTGGGGTCCATACGGTGCATGAAGCAGCATCACAACACCACAACAGCAGCATGGAGCAGTGCGGGTTGGGGTCCATACGGTGCATGAAGCAGCATCACAACACCACAACAGCAGCATGGAGCAGTGCGGGTTGGGGTCCATACGGTGCATGAAGCAGCATCACAACACCACAACAGCAGCATGGAGCAGTGCGGGTTGGGGTCCATACGGTGCATGAAGCAGCATCACAACACCACAACAGCAGCATGGAGCAGTGCGGGTTGGGGTCCATACAGTGCATGAAGCAGCATCACAACACCACAACAGCAGCATGGAGCAGTGCGGGTTGGGGTCCATACGGTGCATGAAGCAGCATCACAACACCACAACAGCAGCATGGAGCAGTGCGGGTTGGGGTCCATACGGTGCATGAAGCAGCATCACAACACCACAACAGCAGCATGTGGCATCGCGCCGCACCACCCTGCACCACACCCCACGACACTGCACGGCACGTGCAACCCCTCTTCGGCCTGCCCCTCCCCAGCCTACCAGGAGGGCAGACGCTGTAACCAGGTCAGAACAGCGGACCAACGGTGTAAACCCATCCCCCCAAAAAAAGGTCCAAGGTAGTTCTTATCTTTGGCACACTCCTGGAAAACCCCACGTGGTTCGTAGTTTGGGGAGTTCGTAGTTTGGGCCTGGTTCTTTTTTTTTTTGGTGGGGGGGGGGGGGGGGAGTGGATGCTGGGAAAAACACCCGGTGCAACTACAACCACCTGTGTCAAGTTAAGAAGGACGTGCGCAGGGCAGACAGGCAGTGTGGACAGGAAGGCGGGGGGAAGTCGCTCTTGGGACTGGCTGCTTGCGGCTGATCTGGGGGCGATGCGCGAAGCAGAGGCAGAGGCCATACCCGTAACTTGGAATTTGCGGCCCCGTTTGTGCTGCGCAGTGACTTCACTGCGCAACTGACTGATGAACGTGGCCTTGGACTCAGCGGCCGCTGTGTTCCGAAATCCACCGTAGTCGCTGCAGGCAACACAGAGGCCGAAAGTCCCCCGTCCCCTACTTGACCACTGCAAGTAACTTAAGTGCACCAAACAGACCGGAGCACGTGAGTAACGGGATAGAGAAAACCAAGGGAGGGTCGCAGGCGCATCCCGGAAATGAGGTTGCGCAGCATTCACCAAGAACAATGACCGCACAACAGCCGAGTCCGGGGGCAGAGACAAGTGCGCAAGGGAGATGTGGCAGGTGTGAGATGGACTTGGAGGGGCAAAAAGGGTCGGTGTGCGAGGCCTGTGCCGTCGTGTGCCAAGGAATGTTGGGGAAAGGGAGGAGGTGGAGCACTCTGGGCTGTGGATGTGTGCGACGGAACAACGTTGACCGAAATCGACGGGGGCAACGAAGACAGTGAACAAGCTGATGGGTGACTTGGGAACTCGGACTGTCCGCCGCACACCAGGGGACGGTCGATAGACACTGGGAGTCTCCCTGTCCACTGGCACCACCCAAGAGCACGTTGTGACAACTGCACAGCCCGTCCCGCAGACGTGGGTTTGAAATTCTCATTCCCATTCCCTCTGCACACGTCCGTATGCCCATGTCCCTCGTTCCCGTTGAAGCCCCCTCCCCGCTCCCGTAACTGGAGGGCCACCTGCACGCCGCAGGACACCGGGTCGCAAAGCACAAAGCCACAGAGCAACAAAAGTCAAAACAAAAGGCTTTCCAGTGACATTGCCATAGGCGCCTTTCGCTGCGACAGAAGAAGTGCCCTATAGTGACAGTCTTTGAGGGCTCATTCGGCTGACACAAATGAAATTCATGAATTCATGAAATGACATCACACACGGTATGTTGGACGCATCAAATAAGACTCTCATCCTTCCATCTGCATCCCCGTCCCACCCCCGAAGGCGGACGAAACGAGGCTTATCAACAGCCCTTGTGAACAGACTGTGGCTTGGGTGTTTCGGTGCAGACACGGGGCGGCCCTGCACAGTTTCGCTGTCTGTGGATCAGCAACGGGTGCCAGGGTCTGTGGGGGTATGCCAGAAAGGCTCAGTAAATGTGCCGATCAGTACCTCCGGGCGTACGCACTGGTTTGGGTTTGCGGGAGGAAATCGTCCACATCGTTCGTGCACCGACAGCCGGGGGGAATGTACTTGTGGCCTGTGAGAGTGCGACAGGCGCCGCGCTGCTCCTGGGCGCTGCTTCTGCCCCGTGACCGCAAACGGGGGAGGGGCTGTCCCTCCTTCGGAACCGAGGCTTCTTGGGCATGGCAGAGTGCGGAGACTCTGGGATGGCGGTCCGCAGGAGAGCCCTGCATTACACAGGGGCTGCCTCTCTGGCAGGCGTGCCTGAGGGTGACCGACGTGGGGAGCACTGACTCGTGGCCGCCAGGAATATCGCTATCCCAACTGCTTTTGCAGCCGGGCGTCGCCGCTCTTGCCATCATTCTGAAGACCACCCTTCAGCCTCTCTCCATTTCAGACAGCGCCCCACCCCACCCCCCACCCGCCCCACAATCCCGACACAATTCCACGCATTTTCCTTTTTCATGCGCCCTAGGGCTGGAAAAAGGAGCGCAACCCCACGAGACTGTCGCACCAAC